>JAQIXG010000049.1:0-56805 GCA_034700105.1 Oconnorella tubifera
CCTCTGTTTTCCCTTGTCCTCCCCCATTGGGCTAATAACTCCTCCCAAACCCTTCCACGCTGTTTCCGCTCTGTCAAACCCTTCCACGCTGTTTCTGCTCTGTTTGTTTTAACTTCGTTCTAACAATGCAACATGCAAGTAAAGAGTATATACTATCTTGGTCCACATTATTTCAGAGAACTGATATTGATATTACATTGCGATTTTAAATATTTATGAGATTATTACTTTATCTTCTCAAGGCTATGTCAGTTGATTGATAAACCTATATAAAGTAGATTATAATTGTGGTCTAATACCAAGAACAATTAAATATTTTCCTATTCATGATATATTATTGAATGAAAGTTTAAATCTAGTGCCTTGCACTCTTCTATTACTTTAAACTATAAAATTGAAGTTTGAACTGAATTATATGAGAATTATTGTATTATTATCATCATTAAATTAAGTCATTTGGAAAAATGTACAATTTTAAATTTGTAAATGTCAATCGGTTTCTGAATTAAACTCGAGCTGTAAAATATAAAGTATAAGCAAACAATAAGTGGCCTAGACCTAACTATTCTCAATTTTGTGGGGGAGGGGGATCAGTGAATAGAAAATAGATTCTTTATTTTTCCTTAGACCAAATTTGGATAAGCAAAAACATAATGAAAAATAAAAACATAATGAAAAATATAAATTTAGATCATTAGATGTAGAAAATAACTATCATTCAGTGGCGCAACGATGGTTTATGCAGATTGTGCAGTGCAGAAGGTACCCGGGTATAATGGTCAGGGGAGTCGATTTTATTACTTCAATTTTTTGGGGCTCTTTATAGGTGTTCGTTGGCCCCTTAGTTGATGAAATTATGATTTTACTGTTGATAATGTTAAAAAAGGTTACCACATAAATTTTATTAAAAATCTCGGATCTCTGGAGCAAAAATTATAGGGCGTTTTCTTTTTTAATTAAAGGGGCCACCACCGAGAGTCTGCATAAGGGCCATCAAAATATTTCTACACCAATGAATGACATATTAAATTACTAATAACTGATACTTAAACTAAGATTACGAAATGATCGAAGTGTACTTTTTCTTATAAACATCGTAAATTTAAGGGTTAAATAGATTGAAGGCCAAGGATATGAGCAATAATTGCAGACGGTTTATAATTCTGTAAACCGTTTGCGCCGGTTGTTTATCGGAGGCCTACGTTCGCGCGCAAATCGTTACAAACTTTTAACAGTTCCTGATTCAAAACAGACTTCACACGTTGATTTAAAAAAAGAAACTCGCAGATCCGTATAATAGCAGAAGATCTTTTAAGATTTGATTTTTTCACGAGATCAATAAATCATTTTTATATATTTATTTGCATATATGATGATATTATAATACACCGTCTTTCCGAATCAGACTTTCAATGGTGTTTATGTCAAATATTCACGCAGTCGAACAGTTTTATTGATTATTAATGATTTGGTAATTTAAATAACAAAACAGCAAAAACTGCGGGCAAATATAAGCAGCATTCTTTCAATTTTTATATATGCTAATTAATATTAAATTACAAAATAAAGTTGTTTATTTGTTGCACTGACGATGTTAATCAAATCGATGACTATTTATAAGCTTGTATAGTTTGACAAAAATGTTAAAAGGTTTCAAAGCAACATAATATATATGACTAATTGCTAAATCATATCTTGTACAAGTTTTAGCTCTAGGTCTCATCCGTCGACAACATATTTTTGTAGAAATTTTCCGATATTACGTATTATATGAGTGTTACTTAATGACATCATTATTTATTTATGTCGTTCAATAGTTTCATATTATAAGACTGGTTGCAATCTATAGTATCAGAAACTGCCAAGAGGCTGCTGAGTTTCTAATGCATTTCCTATTATAGTCATGACATAATAAAAAATCTCGACATGAATGAGACTGAGAAGGTATACATAGGCCTACACAGTTTCTTCTCGTGATTTTTTGAAGCGATGCCACCTTCCTGGATTTAGAGTCAGGTTTAGGGTTAGGGTTATAGTTGGGATTTTGTTTATTGTTGGTTTGGGTACGAGTTATATATTTAATGGTCGGGACAGGGTTAGGGTTAGGTTATTTGTGTTGTTAATATTCAGGGTCGATTTGTCAGGGTATATTTTTTTTGTTCGTTTTCAAATGATATATTGCTGACAGTTAAATAGGGTAGGATACATTGTAAATGACACAATTATAGGCTAAAAGTCACGATTTTATAATAGATTATAACAACCCACAATTTATTATAGTCTATAGCCTACAATAGGCCTAACCAAGGTGATTGCTCAATAGATTGAAATTTAGCAATGATGCAAAATTGGAGCAAATTATAAAATAAATAACTGAGTCAATTGGCTCAATGATAATATATTAGTCAGTCTATCAGTTGGGATTACGATTAATACTAATCTGCAATGTTAAATTATTATGTTATTAGCGTGCGTTTGCTAAGCCGACTATAGTTCAAAGTTTAGATTTTCGCCTAAATGTAGAGTTATGGACACACATGAGGGTGGTGGGGGGGAGTGGATATGCCCCTTTCTTTTGTTTCTGGTTTGTCGTTTATTAGGTTATTTCTTAAATCATTCGATGTAAGAATCGTTAATTACAATAATAATTTTTAAATATAATAATTTATAATTTTTATCACATTCAACTTTGTTTGATATATTGAATAATTAAAAAAGTTCAATTCAGCGTATTTTTAGTGTCTTTTATTTTTTCTACTCCAATTTACCTCCCTCCTAAGAAAGAAAAATTTCTTCCGCAGCTAATTCATCATTTTTTTAGACCTTTTTTATTTGCTGTATACGCGATCAATTTCCGGTAAAACTTTGAAGAGTTTAGAGATGAGAGAGAAAATGCTGCGTGTTTCATGCCCTTTGTACCTCTAGCTAGTAACTAGGTCAACCAATCAGCGAGCAGTTAGGCTATATCATTTTTACTAGGACGATTCTTAATTTTTTTTTGTGGGAGGAGTTTGATTAAAAATTAATTTGTTCAATTCTTATTGCCTAGACTTGTTGTTTATTTATTGTTTATTTTTGTAATTGAAGTAAATAACGAATATATATTTTAGAATGTTAATTATGAAATTGTGTCCTATGATCTATTGTAACACACATAATATATGCTGGGCCTAAAAATTACAAGATTATAATAATGGTGTAGAATTATAATAAAATTATAATAAGATTACAATTTAGCCTACTCAGCTACTGTTGTTATTACTGTACAGTAAATTGGAGTGGGGGGGGGAGAGATAATTCCTTTTGCTACGTAGATTTTTACTTGTTTATATATTTTGTGATAATAATTTTTAATTTTTTTAAGAGGGGTAATCACCATCGCGCTCATGAAAGTTCTCCGCTGAAACTTTGAGATACTTTGTGTTTTAGCAAAACTTGAACCGATTTTAGAAAATGATCATATAATGTAGTAAGCTGAGATGAGAAGTCGTTTGAACTTAATAGGAGTATATTTGATAGCACAATGTTTAGTTGAAACAGTACATTCTAATTGTTGTTATTAATGTTATTTTTCAAATACTATAGACTTATACTTTGAATTTTGTTTACAAATCTGCTGTAACTTATTAGTCAAATTAAAATTTAGGATGTTATAAACGGACATATTATCACTATAGCAGCATTATGGAGTAAATACTAGTGATATATACCATTACAAATATATACAGTATACATTAAATACAAATAAATACAGTATACATTAAATACAAATAAATACAGTATACATTAAATACAAATAAATACATTATGGAGTATATATGCTTATAAGTATAATTGCTGGGATTACAGCCGTTACATGCTGACAATTAGTATTAATGTTGCGCGTATATTATCAGATTACTGAATGTATTTAACTAATATAAAATACCAAAATGTTGCAATGCATTGGTATTTTATATTAGTCATTTTTTCAGTTTGTTTATTTGTGTTGTCTTATATTAGTTGCAGCAACATTATGTCAGTAGTATGATTATAAGTAAATCTATAAATGAAAGTTTTGACTAGTTATATTTCGAATTCTGTCATTAAATAATTTTGTCTGATCCGTTATACTGTATTCACATAATGAAGAGAAAATATTTTAAATGACATTTTTTGCTGTATACTATTATATAGCATAGAGAAAGAAATTAACGATTTATAAGATTTTTCAGCTGCAGCATAGTTTGTATTGTAATTAATCTCGTGAATAATTCTAAGTAATTAAAGCAAAGTCTATAAGGACAGTTTTAAGACCAAATTTCATCCGAAGGCGTACTATAATACGTAATAGATATTGAATTTTTATATGAAGTTTTGTTATTTTCTTCCTTTATTCAAAATAACAAGTTAATTCATGAAAGAAACAGACCAATATATCAAATATAAAATTAGCAGATGTGTCAATAAAAAGCTTCTATAGGAACACTTCATAACAATAATAAGAGTTCTTATTAACTTAGATGTCTTATTCTAGAGTTATTATAGTCGGCACCGTTGGTTAATTGAGTTAGTTTAGCGAAATTATTTAGCTCTCCTTTTTTGAGACATGCCTTTCAATAATAAATAGCTATGCATGCTATATCGTACAACTGACACGATTCGCTGTAGAACATTTTAGAACCAAATTGCAATTGGTTGCAGCTAAAAATAGATCTATAGTATACGCGGTAAAAATGGGTGATTTGGTCTCTAAGAATAGACAAACTGCACGAGAAAACACAAGACCGGTAATGGATGGTGACATTAGACAAAACAACTGATGAATGCTACGATAAGTGATGAATGCTACGACAACAAGTGATGGACGCGTGGCGCTGTTTTTTTTAGTTGAAAATATTCCTATCTCCCGCGTCTTGTTGTGTTCCATGGTCCTATATTGTCCAGTCTTATTTAGTCTTGTTTACGGATTAAGTGTCCAGTGCTGCAAAATATAATCTTACATCACTCTGTATTTATGTGTTTATTAGTTACAGATTTTATTAAAATTTTAAGTTGACTAAAAATTTGTAGTTATAAAGCAAAATAGAGGGTATTTATAATAATTATTTACTGATAATATTTGTAATTAAATATATTTATACGTGGACTGGGACTACATGTAAAGTAGTAAATAATTATTTTATAAAATTCCGTAATTAAAATATTTATGAACATTTTTGCGGATGGACTACAGTATACGATAAACAATCGTGACGCGAGTACTTACGTAATATCCACTTAATATTTACGTAATAGACGCACGCGTCACGATACTGTTTACGTCTTGTCGTATTTACGTGTTACGTTAAATTTCGTGACGCAAGATTTTGCGTGACGTTGCTAATTGCGTAAATCGCAGCCGTTACGTGTTGAGATTATATCGCGAGATACGTTTGATTGTGAGATATATCTCGTAAAAGCTCGTACGTTACCGTTGCGTGTATGAATATTCAGTTGATTAGAATCATGCTAGTATATAAAGTTATATTTAGTTTAGATATGTTTCAGGATTTAGGCAATCGTATTCATAACCTTATAACGAAATGTACATTTTAATAGTTATATATATAAGCCTACCGAATATTTTATTGGATTCTGATTTATTGTTTGAATACATATTATATGTATTCTATTATTATATTATTATATTATCACAAGTGTATTATTATATTATCATTAATTTTAACATTTTACAAATCCAACTATTATAGTTGGATTTGTAAAATGTTAAAATTAATGAAAATAACAACACTTGATAATCAGCCTTTACAGTTATAAGCACGTTATGAATTAAATAAGCTCTTTAATATATTTATATTCTATCATAAAGTCTCCGCGTTATTTTATATTAAACTTATAACATTATCTATATTCTGCCTATCTTTATTTTGCAGTAACCTTATCTAAGAATCTCATGGACTAATAAAATATTAACTAAACTAATGCATTAAATTCAGTTTAAACTATATTAAAAAGGAATAAAAAATAAAATTCTAATATTTAAAAACTATTTTTGGCAAACAATATGACTGATCGTATTCGTCGTTCCCTTGTTTTCACGAGGGAATCCTTTTCCCTCGGCTCCCTTCATTCGAAGAAAAGGGAAACGTGGGGAGGACAGTTTGATTTTATTCTTTCCTGTATCGGGTACGCCGTGGGGTTGGGAACAATTTGGAGGTTCCCTTATGTCTGCTACAGAAATGGAGGAGGTAGAAAAATTGGATTTTTATTTTATTTTTGTGTGAATTCTTTTGAATGCTACAATTTACAAATATTGGCATTAGGCGTATTGATTACTTGTGTTAATAGTTATTGTTGTCGACTCTAGATTGTTGTGTTATTAAAATATTAAAATTGTAGTTTTGAACTTTTGATTTTAAAAATGTTAGGTCTATTTATTATTTGCATAATAGTTTATTATTATTTGCAAACTGTCTCTCCATGATTGTACTAAGGTAAATTAATCTGTTTAATCCTAAATGAAGTTACTGTCAATTTCAAATTATACAGGCCTATGTAACATATGAATATTTTTCTTTAGATTCGGAGAGAGAGAGAGAGAGAGAGAGAGAGAGAGAGAGAGAGAGAGAGAGAGAGAGAGAGAGAGAGATGATTATACAAATGATAGAATTCAATTACGATTACTACAATTATTATAAATTGACTACAAACTTTACAAAGTCATTATGAGTAACTTTATGACAAGACGCGGGAGATTTATCAGTAATATCAAAGTACTTGAGAATGAATGCAGTAAAAAAATCTATTTATATTGAATTTATTGCCTTATTATCTACTATGATTGTAGGCCTACCATCTATAGAATGTTTTGTCAATAATATGATGAACCCGTTGAAAGTTTGAAATAAGCTTATCTTAATAATTGAGTTAAGAAAATCAAACAGATCACAGTTAATGAGTCATAAAACAATAAATTATAATTAATTATGAATCTATTAATATATGCTTAATGTAATTGCAGTTCACACGCAGGGGATAGATTGTAAATGGCATGTTATAATAGTTCGATAATACAATAATTGTATACAGTATATTATATTATAGGCCTCATTACTGTATGCAGTGCCGTATGTTTAAAAAATAAAATAAAATCGATTATTAATCCAACAATGAAGATAAGAATAATATTTCATATTATAGATGGAGCCAGACTTAATGATGAGACAGTGGAACCACTGGATCATACATTACAGAAAAACAATGATAAACAGTGTATAATATTATTGCGCAAGTTGCAAATATATTTTGAAATAAATTATCCCTTCTCCACCCTCTTAACATATAGTAGCTTTCAGAATTCTGTTCCTTTTGAATTAAAGTAAACAAAATGTTTTTTTAGATTAATCTTAATTTGTAGCATTTCTAGATTTTTTTTATAAAGTCTATAAATTATAGCCTACATAGTATTATAGCTTACATTGCCTAGGCCTGTAGGCCTGTAGATCTGATAGCCTATTTATTGCTATTACCCTATATGCGGCCTATAGCTAGATGCTAGCCTATTCATCGGTCTGATTTAAATCTGTTACTGTATCTTGATAATATCTTAAAGCGATAAAAAAATGCAGATCCATAATAATAAGTATAACTTTGCATTATATTTATAATTCTTCATGAATGAGTAGTCTTTGCTAAAGGTGCAGATAATAGCGATAATTTGTTATCAAGATTCTGTGAGACTCGAACCTTACACCTCATGATTCCAGGCCAATATTACCAGTATTATTTGTTATTAATATTTATTGCACTCAAAATAAATATTTACCTAATATTCTATATTATATACATTCTTGGTAGGATGCTTGAATAAGACAACATCATTTGGCGACCTTCAAAATATGATAAAAAACTTTTAAATTATATAATTTCATTCACACATACATGCATTTTAAGAATGCAAGATTAAAGAGTTTTTATGATCGACCAGATCTCATTAAATAAACATAATAATAGGTCTGGATGTGCAATGTTTAGTTTTACGAGTTTGTTGTTAACTTTATTCGCTAGGTGCGTTTTTGATTCCCTATTTAATCTACATGGTTCTACTCGGGATGCCTTTGGTTTTACTTGAACTGGGGTATGGGCAGTTTTCTAGTTTAAGTCCAATCGCTGTATGGAAAATGTCGCCACTTTTTCAAGGTTTGATTAGCAGTAATGTAATTATGATCCAAATTTGAATAATTGCACATTTTTATATCAAATATTAATATTTTGGGTACAGATATTTAGCTATTTTAAGTGAAATTATTTGAATATGATTATTCAAAGTTTATTAATGCCAATTCAAAATTGATTATTCTTTAATACATGATCTTGTTTATGCAATATTCTAAGACTCTATTTACTATGTGCCGCTGACAGCTAACAAGAAAATAAGAGCGTGTTCTAGATGCATAAATCTTCAGCTACACATAAAAAATATTCCTTTACGCAATAATCCACATGTACAGTAGTCATCTAAGACTTACACGCATTTAATGTCAAATTAATGTAAAACGTACATCGCATCAAATTAATTTTACACAAATCGAAGCACTGGGGCTACTGCCGGGCCGTCGAGATCTAAAGTGCCCATAGAATTTAGGAACCCTTCGGATATTTCTTTTTTTAATTTTTCTTTTTTATAATTATTTTCATCTTTTACTATTATTGTGTACAACTATACTATCAAGTTTACTATGGACTTTAGTTGCCATGTTTAGTTCACTAAAACTAGAAAAACATCTAAAAAAAACGTTTGCATATTTGGGAGGAGGGGGGGGATTAAGTGAAAATAAAAATAAATAATCAAAGATATTAAATATGCACCGTGCTCTGACATAAATCAAAGTAAAATTAGCTATGCTTGCAAATAAAAGTTCAAAATATAATTTAATGTTAGGACTTACATGACTGTTACGAGTGTATGATTGTAGGGATAGGCTACGGCATGGTCATCATATCTGCCATCGTCTGTATCTACTACAACGTCATCATCGCCTGGACTCTCTACTATTTTGTTCGCTCTTTTTCCTGGACCCTTCCCTGGAGTCACTGCGATAACGATTGGAACACAAAGTTGTGTGTGACGAGGGAGGAACAGAATGCGAGTTTGTTTAATGTCAGTTATAACGGGAGTGAGACGTGGTTTGAGTCGGGGGTGAGCGTTCTGCCCCCCCTGCAACGTAGGACGCCTAGTGAAGAATTCTGGGAGTAAGTTTAGTGATTTTTTAAGTATTCAAAATTCTTAAGATTAAATTATAATCTATTAATAATCTGTTAATAATCTAAGTTATTACAATTAAAGAGCTCATTTCATGTTATTGTCATGCATTGTTTGTGTTGTTTTATTAAATTATGTTTTCATGTTATTCTATATTGTATATTATGTTATATATGTAGATATGAAGTGTTGGGAATGAAGGATGGATATGAGATAGGTAACATTGGAGCCCCTCGTTGGCAACTTGTTCTCTCTCTCATCGCTGCATGGATCTTTATCTTTCTATGTTTATGTAAAGGTGTTAAAACGTCAGGAAAAGTCAGTGTCTTTATTTGCTGCTAAATTTATAAATTTTATTTTTACTTCTAATCTTTCTTACTACTTGTTTATTATTCTATGGACTATTCTATCGATTAGAATGCTTGACCTTCCTATGAGTGCCAGTTTAATTTTTATTCAAATGAAAATGAAAATCTACATTTTAATCTTTCAGTTGCTGTCTTCTTTGAAAAGACTCTTTATTAGAACATTATATAAAGTTT
This sequence comes from Oconnorella tubifera, assembly GCA_034700105.1. Taxonomy (NCBI): domain Eukaryota; kingdom Metazoa; phylum Annelida; class Clitellata; order Enchytraeida; family Enchytraeidae; genus Oconnorella; species Oconnorella tubifera. The sequence goes on from JAQIXG010000049.1 coordinate 9,787, forward strand.
ACAAGTTTCTATTCACTGATATTCAGTATAATGTTATTGTAAAAACATTGCACTACAGATAAAGAAACCATTTTCCAGAATGAACATTGACACAGTAAATCAATGTCTTAGTTTATCAACAATATCAGTCTACTTGTTTGAGTTTTGTGTTTTTTGAGACAAAATAAATATTATTACTGTAAAGTATTAATTGTTTTAATTGATTTCTATAGAGTTTATTCTTTTTAGTGAATGTTAAATTGTTTTAATCAGGTAGTTTATGTAACCGCTACACTTCCGTATGTTCTTCTCATCATATTTCTTATTCGTGGGGTGACCCTCCCTGGGGCCCGCACTGGGATACTTTACTACATCATTCCTGACTTCAAACGTTTACTTACCTTTCAGGCTAGCATTAATAAATATGTTATTTATTTCGTTTAGTAAACATACACTTCTTGTAAAATAAATAGTTATCTAACTATTTTTATTGCGATGAATTGAGTTATCTAACTACTAATGATATTGTTATTTGAATACCTGGTTTTAAAATGTAATAACACCTCTAAATATCTCTGTATATTATGCAATAAAAATCACATTTTTGAATTTCTAGTCAGAAGTTTGATTTTTTTTTTAGCCATGGGCCGAGGCGGCCCAGCAGTTATTCTACAGTATGGGGGCCGCATGGGGGGCCCTGATAACCATGGCAAGCTACAATAAGTTCAATCATAATTTTTATCGTGACGGGGTCATTGTGGCATTCACTGATACACTCACTGCATTCCTTGTGGGTTTTGTCATTTTTTCTACTTTGGGTTTTATGGCAAAAGAGACTAACTCTGCCATAGAGGATGTTGTAAGAGATGGTAAGTTATTAAAAGTTATTGAAAACATGGTAAGCTTGCTTATTAAAAACATGGTTAGATATCTTATTAAACATTCTGTGGTAAGCTACCAAAGCTTACAACTTCAGTTATTTATATATTAAAAACATGATAATCTAGCTTATTAAAGACACGTAAACTTACTTTTAAAAATAGGTCAGTTGTTTTTTATATAGATGGTTATCTAGTTTCTTTATATTAAAATTACATTATTTCAGTTATAATATTCGTGTATTGCATTATTGCATAAAATTCTACGCTTTTATTAAATAATTGAAATATCCACTGATTGTCTGATGCATATTAAACAAGATTTTTCAATTTCAGTAAAATCTAACTGTAGTTGTGTTAGATTTATTGCTATAGAGATTGATTTGTATTTTGCCAGGACCCGGTCTGGTGTTTATAGTGCTACCAGAAGCTATAGCCCATATGCCTGGTGCATGTTTCTGGGCAATCATCTTTTTCATCTTCATTTTTACTGTAGGAGTCGACAGTCAGGTTTGGTATATGTATTTAAATATTTATTTTTATTTATAAATGTTTATATTTACTTATATATATAGGTTTATATGTTTATATATGTTGTATATGCGTTTATAATATAGTTGTAAACATTTTTGTTTACAGGGTGGGCCAAAAAATGGCGCTGTTAAAATATAATACAGAATTGTTTTTAAAATGAATTTGAATTACAATATTAAAACTGATTTTATGATCGAATATTCTAACGTATGCATTCAGAAATTATTGTCAGTATATTAACCTTGGTTTAATTATTACAATTTTTCTGGTGCTAGTTTTTACAATTATTTATTTGTTTATAATTATATACAGCATTTGGTTTGCAGTTTGGAATGTTTGAGACAGTACTGAGCGCCATGTTTGATCAGTTTCCTAAACTGAGAAGTCGTAAGATTCTTGTTACAGCTCTTCTTAGCTTGGTTGAGTTCTTGCTCGGACTTCCCCTCATTACTAGCGTATGTCACTCTATGTCGTATTTTTATTTAAAGTTTTTTAATTCTTTTATTCAAAGTTTTCTGGTATTATTTATTTGCAATAATTTATTTGTTTATAAATATTTTTTGTATTTGTTTTATGTCGTATACAGTTTTATGCCAGTTTTATATCATTTGTATATCAGTTTTATGCCAGTTTTATATCATTTATATGTCAGTTTTATGACAGTAATAACATAAAATGTATATGTATAATATACATCTTATATACATAGTAAATATGTATAATGTATGTACAGTATTTAAACTGCACCGATATATATGTAGATATAATTACTTTAGGTTTTAATAACTTAAGTTATTATATGATGTATTCCTATTTATGCAATGTGAGTGATTGAAATGTAATGTTCAGATTTAGTCTAAGTTTATCACTTTCTTGTAACACTAAAATTATAGTACTTTATCGACAATTATAGAATATTAAATTAAACCGGTTTTTAGGTAAATTTTTGTATAAATATAAAGGTGTGCAGTTACCAATGTTTTCTTTAGTTGTATTTATCAAGTTATTTTCATATTTTTCCACTCAGGGAGGAATTTATGTCTTTCAAATTCTTGACTGGTATTGTTCAACATTTTCTCTCATGGTTCTAACGTTGGCTGAGTGTCTTGTCATCTCTTGGATTTATGGTAACAAAAACATTTGACAAGTATTTGACAAGTTTTCGATTTCATTTCATTTATAAATTGAACTTATTTGCTTCCATTATGTGACATTATATACTATTGATATATTTAATGTTAGCTTTTTATTAAATATGAAGATTATTTGTTTTTTGTTATATTCATATTTATTCTTTAAATCTTCTTCGTCCTTATCAATTTCATCTCGTTCTGCATCTTGTTTCAACTTTAAAACTTTCAGTTCTTCATTATTATCTTTCATTATTTCTTTTGAATAATTTCAGATTTTGGTTTTTATTTGATTGCAAATTATTTATAACATATATAACTTATTATAACTTAAAGATGTAATAAAGTTTGACTATATTTTATTGGTTTTTTGTACTTTTTAGGAACAGAGAGATTCTATCAGGACATGACTTTAATGCTGGGTTTTAGACCAAACGCTTGGTGGGGAATTTGTTGGAAGGTTATCACTCCTCTGCTTAATGTTGTGAGTATAAATGATATTCATTTCTTAACCAATAACATTTACTTAGATATGCTACAGCTAAATAAGTACATGGTTCGCTTCATTTATATAATCCAAGTTGATATATCATATAATAAATTTATTGATCAATCAATCATAAATATACCTATTCTATCCTAAAATTGCTTTGTAAATGTTTTTGAGAGATTATCTATAATGCAAGTAATTCGATCAAGCTCTAGTTACTCTTACTAATACACAATTATTGAACCTTTGCTACTCTAACTTCATTCATTATACGTCTAATTCTGCTTTCATAAAAATATTTATTTCCATTCTTTAGTTTGTTTTGATGATAAATATCGCTCAACATACCCCTGTCACGTATGGTACATACAAATATCCTACTTGGGCCATCGTGCTTGGTCTCTGTATCGCCCTCTGTTCCCTTCTCCCAATGCCAATCGTGGCTCTGGTTAAGTTACTCAATAACACGAGTACAGCGAGCACTAAACAGGCGAGTGTTGTTTCTTTTCTTTCTTTCCGAAGTGTACTTTTATTTCTTTGCAAATAAATGTAAATATTTACTGATATTTAACTATTATTGTTTGTTTCTTTGCTTGTCTGTCTATCTGTCTGTCTGTTATCTGTCTGTCTCTCTCTGTTAACATAGCCTCACAAACTGTAGAACCAAAGTTTTGTCCAAAGCTGGACAAAAAATATCCACCTTAAATACAATGCAGTAGCAAATCTGTTTGAACGCTATAAATGTAAACAAAGTTGCTTTTATATATTTTACCCTAGAAACAAATCAATGAAGAGCAACCAATGCCCTTTATAAGTTTATATATATTGTATTGCATATAGAATATTTGTGCTATTCATGAGATCATTGACAAAAAGCTTTCAGCAGTATATTCCATTGTTAGAAACTATTATTATTCGATATTTTGATTTCAAATTAGACCATAATATGATAGGTTTTGATGCACTGCTGAAAGCGCACTAATGATTTCATCAATTTTTTCATCATATAATGATTAGAATATGAGCAAATTATTGTAATATATTGCAGTAAGTGTGAAGTTATAATGCATAGCAAGTTGAAGCCCAATTAGGTAGCAATTTACTATCATTTTTGATGGAATATTTATAAATTAAAAACTCAATTTGGAAAGTCCTTGATGAAATTATTTCGTTTACCATAGACAGCTAACCACAGAACTTCATCTCTTTGTATATTACTCGCTGTTAATTCAGATAGCTTTCTGTATTTACTGATGAATTTTATTCTCAAAATTGCAGCTTAGTTTAAAGTAGATTGATTATTTTTCATCATAATGATTAACAGTTGGGGATTAAATTGTTTTCGGATGCAGGAAGACAGGAAGTTGAATGAACATATGGAAAATTATATTAATGATAATTATGATTAATGATTAATATGATTGATTACCGATGATTGATTAATACATTTGTAGCTACATATCAATGTTTAGAATGTGGTAGAAAAAGTATATTTTTGGAATGTTATTATAACATTATTATATAGATATTTTATAGATAATTTAATCATTAAGTTTTATCATGATAACTAAAATACTGTGATAGGTTTGAATTATAGAAAGCTTTGAAAATATTATAATAGCTTTTGTAAAATATAATTTTAATCTAACTCTTTTTCAGAAATTATGCGACCTAATGAAGCCGCACCAGGACTGGGGCCCCGCCGACCCTGAGAACCAAGAGCGGTACGCCAAGCTGCGACACCCCCCGGGGCCCCTCTGTCGATATTTTGTCAATTCCTCCCCGCAGGCCCAGCCCCCTGCTTCAAATCCTAACTTTATAAACGGTAATCAAGAGAAGGAAAAAGTGTTCGCCTTGTCATCAGTCTGATTTTAGTCATAAGTAGTTTTAGTTTTAGTTTTTTTATGAAATAAATCTGTGACTGATATTTACTGAGGTTCTATGCGTTTTTTTGGTCCGGGGGGGATTAAGAACTGGATGAAAAGCTAAGTGTTTTTTACTTGGAAAGGTTTCCAAAAAATATTAACTTAGTGTAAATATGATCATGCAGAAAAAATTGCATTTTGATTAACTTCAAAAATCTTGTATTCCTTAGAGACCTTTATCAAACTTAAGATTATATCATAAGATTGTTAATTATTAAATTTTATATAGTAATAAATAAACTTTTTGATAGTGTATGTAGCCTTCAAGTATAAGAATTAATATTTATTAGATTAAGATTAGATTGAGATTTCATCCGCTTTACAGAATCAAATTAAACATTAGTTACGAAATATTTGTTGTTCTGTGTTAACATTCTCTAGGCCAATGTCAACTTATTGCTCTGTTTTATTATGATGTATATTCGATAGTAAGATATTATTGCATGCTTTATTGTGTTGAGCTAAACTCAAACTCTTAAATAGAGATGCGACTGTATTTATTTGCCTATTTGATAATTTGACTGAATAATATTTTAAATATATGTGCCAGACTTTTCAAAACATCACATTCTACCTCGACTATACTTCTGTTTAGGGTTAGGATTTGAACTAGTGTTAGGGTTAAGTTTAGAGTTATTAAAGGAATTGACTTTTGCGGATATGTCAGGTTGTTGTTATTCGGGGTCAATTTGTCGGGTTTCCAACTTCAATGTAATATTAATTATATAGACTTACTTTTGACAATGTTAATATGTGAGCTATCAACTTAATAAGGAATAATTGTATTCTGCAAATATTATACTTAAATATTTTGCATATACTGTGCATATAGCATATTATGCAGTATATGCACAGCTTCATAGATGAGTTTTCTGATAAAATGTTGCTGAACAGTTATATATTTGTAAATAATTATTATAAATTTAAAAAGGTGCTTAAATCTTACTTGTAAATAAATTGATGAATTAAATAAATACTCTAATAAAATACTTTGACTCGATAGGACGCCGTCAGTTTAATTTTGATTAATACTAATGCAAGCTGGTAGGCAGAAGAATCGGGCGCAGCGGCAGCTTTAGCAGAATCGAAAAAGCTGTCCAAGTACGCCGCTTTTGCTACCTCTCACGAGTTCGTCCCATAGCGATTGAGACTCTGGGTTCATGGGGCACGTTGGGTCTTGCTTTTGTGAATGAGTTGGGCAGACGGATCTCTATCGTTTCAGGAGATCCAAGGTCCACCTCTTTCCTGAAGCAACGCCTTGCGTTGGCAGTGCAGCGGGGGAATGCAGCTGCAGTGCTGGGAACTTTTGGGACAGTCTCCCAAGACACTTTTTAACTTATTAGTTTTTTAATTGTTTGAGCGTTTGTCAGCATTTTTATACGCAAGCTTGGCTGATTTTTAAAAAGAATCTGTACTTGCGACACTTCTGAAAAAGCATCCTACCTAATTTCCATGTAAACATTCTTTCATAGAATGAACCGAGTAAATGATTTAGTATTTAGTTTTGAGAGTAATTGAACATTGATATATCAAGCTTATAGAAGCTCTAGATGTCTTTTTCTAATGTATTCTCTATTTAATTAATTAAATAGAGTACTGATTATTCATACAAATAATTCTTTTCAAACGTTTTCAACAATGCAGTTTTTTTTGTGACGTCCTCGTTGAGCTATTAAAGTAGCGAATTTCTTTATTATATTTCTCAGCATTAATAAATAAATAAAGTCACAATCTCTTAGCCTGCATGCTCTAAATAACTGTTAATTTTAGTGCTTATTAAATGTTCAGAGTTTATAAAGTACGCAAATGATAATATAGTTCTACTTTATATTTCATTCCTGAAGAAATTTGAAATCATTTTAATGGAGTACTAATAGAATAAGCCTATTAATGTAGACGGAAGCAAGCCTATAGACTGAACCCCCCAATGGCTGAAGATAAACCCCCCCTGACCCCGGCCCCCTCAGATCATGCAGTCTCTAAACCCTCGATGTTGCGAGGCTCCAGCCACGGACTCTCTCGCACGTATTCACAAAATCGAGTCCTGGTGACCCCAGAGCCCAAGAGCTCGCTACATCGCATCAGGTCTCACACGCTTGTTCCCCGGTTGACGAGCTCCGTGACTATGGTCCAGGATGTCCTGACCCTCAAGACCCCTAAAAAGAGGGAGACCTGGAGCGGCAGGTTCGAGTTCCTGCTTTCCTGTATCGGATACGCTGTTGGACTTGGAACTGTCTGGCGCTTTCCTTACGTCTGCTACAGAAATGGAGGAGGTACCTATAAGACTTTTTTTTTACAATGATTGACCATAATAAAATAAGTGTTTGATAAATTGTCCTATAGTGGGATTTTTATACAAGAGTAGGTTTATTTCAGAGTAGGCCTAATTGTATCTTTAATTTGAAATACTAAATAGGCTTGTAAATAGGACATGATTGCACTGTGTATATAGGCGCCTTCTTGATCCCCTATGTCATCTACATGGTTCTACTTGGTTTACCGTTGGTTTTACTTGAAATGGGTTATGGTCAGTTTTCTAGTGTCAGTCCCATCGCTGTCTGGAACATGTCTCCAATATTTAGAGGTAAAATACTATATACACCAAAATCAATATACGCAAATAAATTATAGACCTATTATAATGTATGTATACACTTATGTTTTTATAATATATAGAACCTACTAAAACATATTTAAAATAATATATGTAGACCTACAGTAACTGCATAATAGTTCATTTTAGTAGCATATTAGGGGCCTAACTAAGTGAATACATAGTCAGTTATTTTTTTATTATTATTTTGTTATTAAGCCTATGTTTATGACTATTTGAATCTTTACTATTTGATGATTATTCAGTCCAAAATGAATACGTTTTCTTGAATCAAAATTTATGAATGATATACAGCTAATTGTATACAATTTCTAACAATCTAGGGATAGGCTACGGCATGGTCATCATTTCTGGCATAGTTTGCGTCTACTACAACGTGATCATAGCTTGGACTCTCTACTACTTTGTGAGGTCATTTGCCTGGACCCTTCCCTGGAGCCACTGCGGCAATTATTGGAACACGGACGCATGCAGCACGGGGAGGAACAGGAGCGAGGGACTCAGACAGAATGGGACCATCAAGACCTCGAGTGAAGAATTCTGGGAGTAAGCCTTAGATTGGATTAAGTCAGGGTTTAATGAGAGGGGAAGGGGGTCGATGATAGGCTTACTGATTGTTTTTGGAACTTAATAATTGCTGTATGAGATGAAATTTTAGTGTATTTTTATAGTTGTGTAATCTTTAATTATTTTGAGAATTTTTTTTTATTTCTAATTACATAGTTAAGAGTTTAATTTATAAAACTAGGATAAATTTGGGTGAATCTTAAATCTATATTTATACTTTTTAAATCTGATGTAAAAAATTTATGACATTGTTGTAATTTGTTTTGTGATCAGACGCGAAGTGTTGGGACTGAAGGAAGGCTATGACATCGAGAATGTTGGCTATCCTCGTTGGCAACTTCTTGTTTCTCTTCTCATCGCCTGGATCTTCATATTTCTTTGTCTCTGTAAAGGCGTTCAGTCGTCGGGCAAGGTATAGCTATGAGACATAATTTAAAAAAATTAAATTTATGAAAAAAGACACAATTTCAAACTTATAAATGTCTAAAAAACATAATTTCTAAACAAATTATATTTATAAAAGAGTTATATTTATAAAATTTGTTAAAACTAATAAACTTAAGTTTTATCTAAAGATTCATCCAGATTTAGGATTTCTATATTATTAAAGAATATCATGATATTACTATTGATATTCACCAATATATTTTTATTGAAATATATCTGAGCCTGTATTTGGTTCTCTCCTAAATTTTTCATTAATTTAAATTGTATGTTTTATATAAAATACCAGGTAGTGTATGTGACAGCGACTCTTCCTTATATCCTTCTCTTTATTTTTCTCATCCGAGGAGTGACTCTACCCGGGGCTCACGAGGGAATCATCTTCTATATTGTGCCGGACTTCAAAGCTTTGCTGACATTTCAGGTTTGTGTGAATATGCAATAAAATGCAACCAGTTGATGTAACTCACTTTGTTAATTAATGAAGACAGATTGTTACGTACATTATATATAGGCATTCCTTCAATGCATTTCATTCAAATATTTTTTTTTATTTATTGAAGTTTCAAATTAAGTAAAATTATACTAATTTAAAGATAAAAATTTCTCTCTCAACACTTTAGTATGCTATATTTTTGTTCTTTAGCCTTGGGCCGAGGCCGCCCAGCAGATGTTCTACAGCGTGGGGGCTGCGTGGGGGGCCCTAGTCACGATGGCTAGCTACAATAAGTTCAATCATAATTTTTATCGTGACGGGGTCATTGTTGTCATAATGGACACATTGACTGCATTCGTGACTGGCTTTGTCATCTTCTCAATGCTGGGGTTTATGGCAAAACAAACAGATTCTAACATCAGTGATGTAGTAGCTGATGGTTGGTTTAATTTCATCTTTTTTTTTGTTGTTTATTTTTTTATGTATAAATTTCTTTCTTTCATATAACTTAACTATTATACTGGTTAAGAAAGTCATAATTTACATGAAAACAATCAGTGCATGTTCTTCTTTTTTTGCCTTTTTTGGTTACTTTTTTTACTTAATTTTGTATTTTTTCATAGTTTGATGTAATTTAGCTATACTTTGTAAATCAAGACGGCTCACGAGTCAAAAATGTGTGTTAGCCCTAGAAAATCTTTTCGTGAGTGAAATCTCAATAATATTTACTCGTATTTTCTCTTTGCTAGCGCTTATGAAAAAGTCAAAATCATATAACAAATTGGAAGATATTGTACAATTTATAACCTAAAATGTCATACAATTGTATATTTCTTACAGGACCTGGTTTAGTGTTTGTTGTCATCCCCGATGCTATGACTCATATGCCTGGGGCTCCTTTTTGGTGCGTCTTGTTTTTTGTCTTCATATTCACAGTCGGCGTAGACAGCCAGGTTTGCTTACCATTTTACTTGCCACCTTTGCTTGCCATGTAGTTTGCCACATTGTTTTACCACATTGCTTGCACATTTCTTGGCACATTGCTTGCCACCTTGCTTGCCACATTACCTGCCACATTGCCTGAGACATTACTTATCATTTGTGTGCCAAATTACTTGTGATATTAGTTTCTTCTTGAGCTAGTGCAATACATTGATTTTAAATTTTCACTCCGAAGTTTTTCTTTTAAGTTTACTTTATGAAGTATATTTTTGCATTTTATTAACTTTCGATTTCTTTTGAAATTTTTATCTTGGGTGTGCATTTAGCACTTCTGGTCACTACAAGATAGCAAAATAGCTTCCCAGAAAAGTAAATACAATTAAATAACTAATGAAATAAATATACACTACTATCTCTAAATATTTTGAACCAATAATGTTATAAAAATTAATAAAATATCTTTGTCCTGCTTTCTAGTTTGCAATGTTTGAGACAGTGTTGAGCACTCTCTTTGATCAGTTCACTTACTTGAGAGATCATAAGATTCTCATAACTGGCTTAGTTTGTGTCATACAGTTTCTACTCGGTCTGCCTCTCATAACAAATGTAAGTTATTAGCGGTGTGTTTAATTGGTAGTTTTAGAGATGTGATATTTTTACAATCTTTCTCATTAATGCTCCTAACTAAATATCAGAAATCTTTTTCTCTTTTTCAAATAGAAACCTAGATGTAAACTTTTATGAAAAAATTATTAGTAATAAGCATGAACTTACATTGGATGCTTGTTTTTGCAGGGAGGCATTTACGTGTTTCAGATCGTAGACTGGTACTGTTCTACTTTTTCTCTGATGGTCCTAACACTGGCAGAAGCTCTGGTCATTTCTTGGGTTTATGGTTAGAAATCGGGTTATTGTTATATTCTTTTAAGAGCTATCTTCATTATCCTCTGTAAATTTTCATAGATTAATCAGCCCATAATGATTAGACAAAAAGTTATTAATTGAATTCTATTAAACTGTTTTTAAATTTTATGTTTGAATGATGAACTTTATATTAGATATATTAGTTCTAAGTGATTTCGACATTACACTACATTAATGTGACATTTTAAATGTCATTTAAACTGATATTTAAATATTGTTTAAACTGATTCACATGATTTGATTGAAGGTGTGGATCGATACTATCGTGATATGCAGCTGATGCTCGGTTTCAAGCCGACGAGATGGTGGAAGATCTGCTGGTTATGCATCACTCCAATACTTAACTTTGTAAGTTTTAAGACACCTTTTTATCTGCAGCAAAATTATGATATAATTCTTTTCTCGGATTTATATAATAAAAATTTGCTATAACTTGATTGCAATAAATGATTCAGTAAATTTACTATGTGGTTAAAATTATAAAATTATTTTATGTTTTTGAGATTGAACTGACACATTAGCACACAAAGGCTAAGTATCAGTATATCAGTGTCTCACTGCTCGTCTTTTTCTCTGTCTGCCAATCTCTCTGTCTGTCTGTCTGTTTATCTATGATCTGTCTTTCTATCTGTCTACCTTTCTATCTGTCTGTTTGTCTGTTTATCCGTCTATCTGCCTATCTCTCTATCTGTCTGCCTATCTGTTTCTCTACAGTTTGTGTTGATGATAAACATAGTCCAGCATACCCCTGTCACCTATGGTACGTACCACTACCCCTGGTGGGCTCTCTTCATTGGTTGGATCATCGCCCTCTGTTCTATCTTACCCATACCTGTCTATGTTATCATTACAATTGTCAAGAGTCAACACATTGGAAACAGAAAAGAGGCAAGTCGGGGACCATCTCAACCAAATGTATCTTCAGAAGTGGATTCATTTAAAGATGGGAGGGGGTTACTTCAATTTAATCTCCCTGGAATATTTTAGAATATTTTGACAACAATTAGATGTGTAAATTAATAACAAAAAAATTATGAAATCTTTTTGATAATTGTGTTAAAATATTCAGTTTATTGATGTCTTAATGTCTGAGATTGTCTTTAATGTTGAATAATGTTATTATAATAGTAAATATATTTTTTTGGTTTTATGGTGAATAATTTTTGTTTTAGAGGGCCTGGGCGATGATGAAGCCCACAGAAAACTGGGGCCCCGCGGAGCCAATAAGACTGGCGTCTTACAAAAAACTTGACCCAATTAAGAGCACCATTGAGAAACGTTTAACCAATCAAAAGCTTTAGAAAACTTTATAGGAGTGCATTTATTGGACGTAATTTAAAGTATAGAAGTAGGCCTATGAATTATCAAAGCCAGTAATCACTTATTTCAGTTGTTTGTTTAATTCTGATATCACATCAGCACTAAAAGACTATTTAAAGTTATATATAGTGACCTAGAGGTATCGGTGTTAAGAAAACTGGGCTTTTATGGTTTAAAATAATTTCATTTTGATAATTTTAAATAATGTCCAATTTTAAAATGCTGTTGCGGGTCAATGACCTCTGTAGCTGGTCAATGACCTCGTAGTGGGTCAACGACCGCTGTAGCGAGTCTGTGACGTCTATAGCGGGTCAATGACCCCTGTAGAGGGTCAGTGACCTCTGTAGCGGGTCAGTGACTTCTGTAGCGGGTCAATGACCTCTGCATCGGATCAATGACCTTTGTAACGGGTCAATGACCTCTATAGCGGGTCAATGACCTCTGTAGCGGGTCAGTGACCTCTGTAGAGGGTCAATGACCTCTGCAACGAGTTATAAACCTATATAGAGGGTCAATGACCTCTATAGCGGGTCAATGACCTGTAGCGGGTCAGTGACCCCTGTAGCGGGTCAATGACCTCTGTAGCGTGTCAATGACCTCTATTGCTGGTTAATAACGGTGTTTATTATATGGGAAAAGTTGGAAATATAAACCGGGAACGCTTGGAATTATAAGTGGTAGCACTCGGAAGCTCAAAGTGGAAACAGCGGTGTATTTATTTTTATTTACTTTTATTTTATATTTATTTCTAAATAATTTTAATTAATTTGTGATTTTAACGTAATATTATTTTTATTTAATTTTATATTGTAAGCTAATATCTTTAACATATGTTTAACTGTTGAGAGATAATTTAATATTAATTATTCATCTTTAACAATTAAATTTTTAAATCGAAAGCAATTATTAGCTTAAAGTACGTTTTTATCATTTAATTTATTGTGATTTTAGTTTTATTTGGTATTTAATACAACGTAATAACACAAGATATTATATCGTAAATATTTTTAATTTATGTTGAGATTGTTTGTATTAGTCGAAAGAAATTTTATTTTTAGATGTTAAAACATTAACGAATAAAAATAAACATTTTTAATGTAATAATTGTTAGATTTTTTTGTTTTTCATTTTGCTCTTTTTCGTTTAGGAAAGATTTATGATGGCTGATGCTAACCAGAAGTTTGTTTGGTCGACTTTAAAGCCCCTGTCTGCCAAGAGGGTCTACTCGGCTGTAGTTGAAAGTGGGGGGCAGTTGTACGTCATAGGGGGGTGTGACACTCAAGGTACTCCAGTGGACGCCACCGAGGTGGGGGAAATTATTTTTATTAATATTAAATTTTATTGTGACGATTTTGGTATTAAACTATTTACAATGTACGGTTTCTATACAAACTGAATCAAATTAAAATTAGGGTTAGAAAAGAGTGTTTATGTGTAGGATTAAAACTTGATAAGGTTTAGGGTTATGGTATGGTCTAGTTAGGGTTAGGGTTAGAAATCGATCTTTATCAATTTTATATTCAATTTTGATCGAAATTATTTTTATTAAGTATAAAATAAAACTGTATTTTTATTTTGACACCTTTTTTATTTGATCTTTTTCTTGTCGCAGGCTTTCAATCCTGCCAAGAACCAATGGCGTCGGCTGGCAAATATGCCAACTAAGCGTGCCGCGCCTTGCTGCGTTGCTATTGGCCAGAAGTTGATAGCTGTGGGCGGGATTAGTGAGACCCAGCAGCCAATGGATGTCGTTGAAGTGTACGACACGATGACGAAAGTTTGGACAACGAAGGATTCGATGCACGATAAGCTGCTCGGGCTTTCTGGTGTTGTGAGAGGTAATGTTGTCTTTGTTTTATATGTGCTAATATGACGTTAAGAGATAAATGAATATCTTTTTTATATTTGCTGAAATGTGTTTAGTGTTATGTTGAGGGTATATTAAGAGTTTGATCGTGGTTATGTTGATGATAAATAATAGACTTTGTCTCAGTCAAAAATGAGATCATTTTGATAAAAATGATCTAAATTTATTATTTGATTAAAATTGATCATTTAAAATCAAATGGATAATTTGATCAATATTTGATTGATTACATTTGCCCGCGTCATTTGAATTGATTTAACATTTTAATCGATTAAACTTTATTTTAAATCTTATTTAACCCACCTTTTAATCCGATTTGATATGATTTCTTTAATTTTAAACTTCTTTTAAAATAACACTGCGATGAAATGGTCAGCGTTAAATTGATCCGTATTTTTAAATACAGATGGTAAGCTGATAGTGGTTGGTGGGATGTCTATTGATACTAATCCCAAGGATCATCTCATGCAGTACGATCCAGAGTCTGATCGCTGGAAGTTGTTACCCAGTATGCCGACTGCTAGATACGCAACGTTCAGTTTTCTTGTCGGAAATAAATTCTACGTTATAGGTCAATGGAAATAATAGACTTTAGATTTAGTAGAAGTCAGTGATGCTAGTTCTTGGAATTGACCTTGCAAGATGAGTCATTGACCTTGATATTGCAATGCGAGTGGTTAGTTTTGACCTTGAAATCTGACCTTGAGTCCTTGGCCTTGTCCTTGCAACCTGAGTGATTGGCCTTGTGAATTAAGTCCTTGTTAACATCACTGATGAAAGCCTAGAAATATGATAATGTTTTCTGTTGATGGTCAATTTCAAGGATTTACTGTATTTAAAACTTGATTTAAGACTAGTTTTAGCTCTGATTTATATTCATACTTGCAAAACTTGTACAGTTATTCGAATCTATTTAAATCGTATTTCAATATTTACATCAGTTGATTAAAACAATAGTGATGATAATTATGATTACGATTATAACGTCTAGGATCTACGATAATAATTATGATGATGTCTACGATGTTGATAATGATGATGATGATGTCTTTCTGTAGGTGGCAGACAGGGTAAGTTGCCGGTTGCCGCGTTTGAAGTGTTTGACTTTGATACAAACAAGTGGAGATCATTACCCGATGTACCCAGCAAGAGAGTCTTTGCATTGTACGCGTGCACAGACAGACATATAGTCAGCGTGGGAGGGCTGAATGCGGACGCAGCGCTTGGCTTTCAAGATACTACAGAAATATTTGATCTCGAAACAGGTGGGTGGTTGGATGGGTTGCTTGGTTGGTTTATAAAATGATTGATTTGGTTACTATATGGATATTGATTGAATAAAGAGTGGATCTTATTGACTGATTGTGTGATTGATTGTGTGATTTAGTAACTTATTGAATGAGTGATAGATTGACTGATTGATTCTGTATGATTGATTGACTGATTGATTAACTGATTGATTGCCTTACAGTCTGATTGGTTGATTAATTGCATGAGTGACTGATGACTGACTGCTTGACCCATTGACTAACTCCCTAACTTCAATAAAAGAATGAAAATCTTGTTAAAAATTCTTTTCTAAAATTAAAATTCTAAAATTGCTTATTTTATATATGTATAGAGCAATGGACTATTGGTAAGGCAATGAATAAGAAGAGAGGAGACTTTGGCATTGCTTATCTACATGATAAAATAGTGGCAGCGGGTGGATTGAGTAAGTCGTTTTTATTTATTTAACTTAATAATAAGTTTTAATTCATACGTTGAAATAATGTAACATGTAAAATTATAGCTTATATTGGCTTTAAATAATGAAATATTAAAATCCTTGTCGGAAATAAACCTTATACTTTTTGATTCCAAGTCCATTCATCTATCCACTCGGCCAGTAGCTGAAACTATAACAAATGAATGTATAATAAGTTGTAAGAATCTAACCACAGACTTCTAGACTGTGAGTGTTATTTCCTTATGCTCTAGGCAATGAAGGCAAGCCTATAGCAGAGGTAGAAGGGTACGACATAGAGACAAACACTTGGACATCACTGGCAAACATGAGCACACCAGCTTGTTCTGTCAGTCATATAACGGCTTTAAATAAACTCTTTCTCATTGGTGGATTGAGTGTGGGTGGGCCTTCTGCCGCTGTACAAGCTTTGTCATAACGTGGCTAGGGATTATTGATCTGATACTGGGGGGGCGGGGAGGGGGTGTTTTTATCGGTTTTGTATCTTTTGATTTTTATTTCTTAGTAAAGAACTGAATAAAGGGGAAGGGGGGTGTTTAGAGGGGTTTGGTTGTTCCTCCTTATTTATGAGTTTTGTCCCCCCTGAGGTGAAATTTAGAGAAATCTAATCATAATCATGATTCTAACCCAAGTTCTTGAATCTCTCGTACATTTCAATAGATTATAGATATATGTATATTTTTAATGCAAATCTTGAAGGATGATTATTTAATGGACTGTGTTTAGAGTGAAGCGTTCACTCATCACTTGGTTTCTGTACGCTCAGTTCACAACATCTTTATCTTGCGGTAGTTAAATAATATTAGATCGTAATAAAATGTTTGCTTATACATAGCATTTTTGTGCCGATGTGACGTTAGGAAACGAATAAATAGATGCGTTGCTGTTACTGAAATGCTTGCTAATCTGTCTATTGTTGCGTTTTGTTTGTAACCAAGTGCGTTATTTTATTTTACGCGAATGTTTTGTATGCCTTGGTAGTTATGCTTATTTGAAATATGCGTTATGTGTCGTTTCATTCATTTTATATCAATTGTGAATTACGTTTGTTACCTTTTAATGCTGCTTTCTCTCTTTCTCTATTGCTCTGTCTGTCTCTCTCTTTCTCTCTCTCTCTCTCTCTCGCTCTCTCTCTTTTTAAAACTTATAATTATTAAATTTGTAATCAGCTTCTATATTATTTCTCTCTTTTTATTTGATCTGCAGTTTTCTTTCTTTTTTTAGTTCAATACAGAACATTAAAGTTTTTACACAGATATTTGTTACTGCGTTAAATGTATACATTTGATTAGTATTGGTTAGGTTACAGCGGTACTTCTTGGTGTTTTAGACTCTCACTGTAATATTTACTATCTAGATAGTGCCTTAGAACAAAATTGACTAGGGTTGAATATTCAGCTGCACGATAGTAGTTGAGATAGCGGCAGAGCTGCGTTCTACTAGACTAAATCTAGGGTTAGAATTGGTGTTAAAATTTGAAATATTTACTGCAGATAACCAGTAAATTAGCAATTATAGCGGCTAACTTTGCTTGTAGCTGAGTAATCAACCCTTGCTGCAAACATTTGCCTTAAAATTAGATGTATTTTTTCTATTTAATCATTTTATTTTAACATAAATTTTCTATTTTTTATTTATGCATGTATTTATATATGTTTGAAAAATACAGTAGCCTTAGAACAACTTTATAGTTATCAGTTACAAGCTTGACAATACTTGTATGTAGTCTTTTTTTGTGCTGATGTGACGTTGAATAACAAAGAAACTATGAACAAATTGACTGATATTTTCTAAAGCTATTTATTACATGACATAAATACTTTTATTATTAATTATGATATAATTTAACTTTTTTGTAATGCTGTTATACTCCTAAATTGTAAACTTAATGTTACTAACTATGTTATACAGTAATGTCATTAATACCGAAGACATAATATTTGAATTAACTTTCATTATTGTTTTGTATTTTGAAATAAATGATTTTATACAACGTTTTGTTCATTTCTTTAAGTAAATATATATTTGATTCAAATCGCTTTAAATAGTTGAGAAAGTTACTAAATTATAATTTTAGTTGAAAGACTCAGTGTATGACAAGTAAATCAAATAATTGGGAGGGGGACAAAAGAGTTGGGACACCCTTTTTCTGTTTAAAAAAACAATGATTTTATTTTCATTGAATAATATTACATTGTAATTGAAATGATAGCTTTTTTAAATAAATAACAAGAAATGGTATATGTACATGTAGATTTAAAAAGCCTAGCACATATTGAAATACTGAGGCTTTACCAATAAAAAGCAAATACCATAATTAAATATACTAATTAATGCAATAATGCTAACTAAGCAACTCGATAATATTAAAAAATATGCAATATAGTATAAAAGTTTTATTTCGGTTTTTAATAAACAAAAATTACAGTGTCCATACAAATGTACTATTCATGACAAACATTTATTGTGCAATGTTTCTGTCATGATTCCGCAATATAGAAATAATTCAAATAAACTGTACGTATTAATATACAATAATAGTGTCATGTCAATTTAAATCAAAATAAAAAAAAAATTAACAATAAATGTTGATTTAAACAATACCGCCATAGAAAACAAAGCAATAAAAATGATTAATACTCTTAAAAAATGGTTAAGAATGATTTGTAAAATGTGTGCTTTTTAAATAATACTGTTGGTAATTAAAAAGATTAATGATTGCATAAAATACACACCATGTAATTTTACATTCACACAAATACACACATACACACACACGCACGCACACACACATAGTAATATTACAATATTGCACACAAATCAAATGTCGACGATAGCTGGTCCCAAATACAAAAATTCATTCACCTTTTTTGTCATATTCGACTTAATAACAGCAGTAACGAGAGATAATGATTTGATACTTGTTAAAACTTGTCATAAAGCGATCCACGACATTACCCCCCCCCATTCTTAATAATTTTTATGGGAAGAACCCCTTAGTTTAATCTTTCGCTTCGCCAGTGGTATTAGAATTCCCCTCTTCCCCCCACCCCTTTTTATGGGAGAGGGGGGCATGGATTTTATCCATGCCCCCCTCCCCCAACCCCTATTAATGCTGCAAAAATAAAAAATCATATTTTTGGTACTGGATCCACACCAGAGAGGATTCATGCCTTGATTATTGTATCAATATCAGTTTTAACTTTTCTACTTCAATTTTGATAGCCATCAGATTATAATTGCTTTCTCAATAAAAATATCTTTTACAAGTTTTAAGCTTAATACTTGCAGCAATTTTACAACAGATTATGTGTCCAGTCGTAAAGCAGCCATTTCTCTGAGTTCTAGACTATGTTGACTTTGCGACATGGACGTCCGCAATGGTCTCAGTTTCATTATGCGAATTAAATGATCGCGAACCTCAGGGTCCAACTGACCCTAAATGAAAAAATAGTACCACAAAAATATACCATTATGGCATATTTTATTTACCAATCTAATATATAACAATCGTGTTATCAAAACCATTTGAAAACACGATTGCAAAATAACCTAATAGAAAAACTGTAAAAAATAAAAAATAGAATATAAATATAAATATACAATTTATATAGAGCCTGCAGCATAAAAGAATTTCAATCTAAGGGACATTTTTGTATTTGGTAGCAAAGCTTTTCTAATTATAAAAACAACAAATGTGAGGGATCTATTAAATTATATATAATTGTTTTTTGAAAAAGAATGAAATATAAAACTTTAAAACTCTATACCTGCATTGATGATAAAAGATGTGTCCTGTATGTTTGTATTATCTCACTGTAATGTCGTTCCAATTCCTGACAGTATCAATGACAAATGTTATAATATTAATAATTTTAATTCAAATTTGTTTTCATTTATAATCTAAAAAGCACTAAGAAAACAAACAATAAAAATCATTTCAAAGTTTTGAAAGAGAAATTAGTGAAATATTTATTAAGCACTGAATTCTTTACTTGCTTATAGTTTGTCTGAATACATTTCTTTTGCAATCTAAATTTAAAACAACTCTCTATAATGACAGGTTATAGTTTCATCATTAATAATTTAAATAAGGAACTTATTCTGATAAAGTTCTACAAACATCATTATTTGTATCATCCATACATTGAATTTATTCACTTTATGTTAAATTATTTGATTATTTTCTTTATAAAAACTTACTTTATTCTTCGCATGCAATCGACTGATTTCAATTTTACACTCTTCCAGTGCTGCATTCAGCTGCAACCAAGACATAGGTACCTCTCCTTTTCCTCCGGCCACGCCCACACCTGGCCCCGAGCCAATGGATGCATCAAGACTCGATGAACCTCCTCCAATTGAATTTTTCCTCCTGTCAGCTTCACTTAGAACATTATTTATTTTTTCCAGAGTGACGTTGCATATGTTTACTTTCATCTGCAGATCATCCGGTTGTTTTGAACTTTCGTGATTTCTCATTATCTTAAAAAAATAAAATATAAAAATTATCCTATTTTATACAAAATATCCCCTTTTATCTATCCAGTAATTATTTTCATTTTCTGGGGTAAAAAATTTTTTTAGGGGAGGGGAAGGATTTGATTGGGGTACAAAAATTGGAGTGTGGAAAACACAATCACTAGTATTATGGTGATTTGCACATTATATAATTTATATTAATCCATTATATTAATGTTATAACTAAAATTATATAACATATTATAAATTATAATTAGTAATTATAACGTATTATTTTTGCCCCACCCATTTATAATACCCCCCCCTAAATTTTCTTCCCCTTATTCCACTTACATCTGCCAGCGAATCAACGACGTCGTTCAGTCGAGTATTCTCCTCAACCAATCGTATCACTTGTTTCTTCTGACGTCCAAACTTTTCCTCCAGGTCCTTCAGTCTCTCCGCACTCTCGAACTCGGTGTTTGCGAACTGTTTCAGTTTAACGTGGAAGTATTCTTGATCTTTTCTGACATCATGACCCGCTGCCGCTGCGTTGTTCATGTAAGCCAGGCTGAGCTGTTCACGGACATTCGAGAGATCTTTTGTGAGAGCCTCATTCAATTCTTTCAAAAGTCGTAACTGCATAGTTGCGTAGAAAAAAATAAATAACAATTAAGAGTTTTATTCTGTTAGATGTGATAGACAGAAATAATATAAAAAATTATTAAAATGTATTTTACATTAGTTAATAACAAAGATATTAATATTTAGTAAATTCGTACTAGTTCTAGTATTACAAACTAGCAGTAAAAATGTAGTAAAATTAACTAACCTCTTCCTGCAATTCTGAATTATTGCCCAAATCTTTTCCAGCAAACAACGGAGCATCAACCTTCTTCTCCAACTTCTCACTTTTCTCATTCTTTGCAATTCTCTTCAAATCTATTTCACCCAGCTTAACTTTCAATTCTTCATTTTCCGCACTAACTCTTTTATTCAGATTCTCCAAACGCAGTTTTTCATCGTTAAATTCTCTCTCTTTATGTTCTATGACATCATTCAAAGATGACTTAGTGCGCTCAATTTCCAAATCCTTGTCCCGTTTCAAACTAACCTCATCCCTTGAACTTTCTTCCGTAAGTTTCCGCAAAGAACTCTTCAGCTCATCAATCTCCCGAAGCAGGTCACCTTCGACATTTGAAAACTCTTCTTCAGCATCACGAAGAGCCTTCGTACGTTTTGCGACATCTCTCTTCAACGATTCATTCTCCAGCGAAACCTCTTCCTGTTCGCTCTGCACTTCTTTCAACTGATCGTCCTTATGTCGTAAAAGCTGACCGGCGCGATCCCGCTCTTTTTGTAAAGCATCCCGTTGTGATGTTAAATCCACTATGTCTTTCATTAACCGATTTATTAGCTCTTCAGAATTAGTAATCTTGCTTAAAAATTCATTCTTCTGTTGACGTAGTTCCTGAATGTCTTTACGTAGTACATCTTGATCTTCAATAAGAGATCTGAGACTATCGATCTCACGTTTTAAACAATCGCGTTCTTCTTCAATATTCTCTTTATCTTCCCCACGCTGTTCGGCAATTTCGAGCTTTGATCGAATGTCATCAATTTCCTGATCTTTTAAAATTAAAGTTTCCCTAAATTTTGTCATTTCTGTTTCCGCTTTCTCGAGTTGTTTCCTGCGAATTTCCTCATCAAAATTTAAAGCGAGAAGTCGTTCAACTTCGCTTTGAAGTCTCTGATTGTCGTCAGAGAGAGACTTGGAAGTAATTCTGTTGCGTCTTTCATTTACTTCGAGTTGGTCGTTGCAGGTGTTTACGGTGATTTCTAGTAGTCTGATTTTTCGTAAGAAAGCGTCTTTTTGTTCATTCCATTCAGTCTGTTGGGTGTCAGCTTTGTTCTCTAAATCTCTGATCTGTAAGCAATTTAATATGTAAAATGTATACCATTAAAAAGTTTGAATAATATAGATATACTGCTAGTAAGAACTTGTAGTTCATTATCAATACGATATATATTTTAAAATTCTTAAAATGGAAAATAAAGGAATAGAAATCGACACAAATCTAGCTTATCTTAGTAATGAATCGATATACTTATTGCTAAAAATCTTATTTTAAAATAAAATTATTTTACAACATTCAATATGAAACTAAATAGCATCATATAACCTGTTTGCGTAGAAATTCAGAGTCATCCGTTGATGATTTATTTGTGTCCATTTTCTCTTTTGTTTCCTTTTCAATCAAATCTCTATCCCTCCTCAGTACTTCCACTTCCGCCCGAGCACTTTCCAAATCCCTTTCCAACTGTCTTCTATTTTTTTCATGTACTTTCTTATCATCTTCAAATTCCTTCTTCAATCTTTTAATCTCTTCATCGTTTGAGGTATCAGTCGAAGGTAACCCAATTGGGATCATCATGTTACTAATATAAATATCCTGTTTCTCTAATCTCTCTTCTAAACTTGTAATATCAGATTTCAGTGAATCATTTTCATCTTTGAGTCTTTCAATCTTTCTCTTCATTTCCTCCAACTCAGTTTCATTTCCAGAAGGTTTTGTAGCCTGAAGCAATCCGTCATGTTCATCTTTGACTGTTTCAGGTCCAACATCTATGCCTAGCTTTGAACCTGAAAGTCTCGACAAGAAAATATTCTGTTCTAGTATACTCTTACGTAAAGTTTTAATCTCTCCTTCGAGAACCAAATTACGATCTTTAAGCGCGATATTTGAATTTAAAATAGAATCTATGTCAACAGGAGTCTCCTGCATGGCTGCATCTGATACGGGCTTTTTAGTAAATCTATCCGCATCATACAGAGGTTCTCTATCTGACTCAATCCTTTGGTTTTCATCAAAGTAATTTTTATCTTTATTCCGCTTTAATCTTTCCGCTCTTTCAACCTTTTTCCAAGTTCTTTCCACTTCGCTGTCACTTCCGCTCAGATCTGATTCCTCCGTGTCAGCTTCGTCTACTGGTCCCGCAGATTTCAGCTTTTCAGCTTCAGTCGCAGTGACATCATGACTTGTTTCAACTGGTTTACTTGCTGCAAGTCGTAATGCCTTTATTTCATTATCCAGATACTCATTTTCCGCAATAAGCCGATTTAATTCTCGCTCTTTTTCCGATTTATAAGCTTTTGATAAAATCTTAAGCTCAAGAAGCTCTTTGTTTTTACCGTCTAAATCTCGTTGGACATTTGACAGAGAGGCATCGTTAGTTTTCTGTTTTTCTTTCAGTTCGGATTTTAATTTATCAACGTTTTCTTGTAAACGTTCGTTTTCTTGGATTATGCGATTCATCTCTCCTTGATGTTTATATTCTAAAGTTTTCGCAGCCATTTTATGTTCTACTAATAAATCAGCCACTCTTCGATCCGTTTCACTAATCTTTCTTTTTAAATCCTCTATTATTCCTTCTTGTTCCTTTATTTTTCCTTCCAATTGAATAATCAAACTTTCCAGCTGCTTATTTCTATCAATAATGATTCCATCTTGAAGTAAGTTTTCTTCAACTTCATTCCGCAAAGCCATAATTTCCACTCTCATTTTTTCCACCTCTCCATAGCTAGATTTCGATTTCATATCTAATCCGGATTCTTTGTTTGGTTCTCCGCTAGAAAGTTTTTGAACTGGGATCTTCTCAAGTATTTCCTGTTGCTTAACATTTGTTCCCTCTTTCCCATCACTGTAAGGAGTTTCCCATAATTCATTATTTGAACCACGATTCAGTTTACATCTTTCTAACTCTTCCCTTATTTCAGTAATTTCCTCTCTAAGTTTATTTAATTGATCTTCGTCCGGCTTCTTGCTTGCATCAGATGTAGTATAGACTTTGAATTTATCAAGTTCCCTTGTGAGGCAACTAATTTCATTCTTAAGTTGCTCATTTTCTCTCCTTATGTCAAGGATTTCATCCGAGTTATCTGTCAAGTCTATAAGTGGTTTATCTTCATTTGTTAAATCATGTGCCAATGCTCGCTTTTCAATCTCATCTCTAAGTGCAGATATTTCAGTTCTAAGCTTCTCAATTCTGTCATCAGATTTTATCAATGTTTCAGGGGCTGCTCCTTTTAGTAGAGTTTCCTCTTTAGCAACTATTTCTTTTATATTTTCATCTGCAAGGGGTGATTTCTCTTTCTCAATTATCTGTTTCTGAAATTGGCTCGATTTTAGATAATCCTTAAATCTAGCTAACTCATCATTCAATCTAACATTTTCATCTTTTGCATGTTTATAGGCATTCTGTATTTCACGCAGCTCTTCTTGTTTTTCATTTGCATCCAGGGTAGCAGTTTGTTTTTCCAGTGTGTTTCTTTCTAGTTCATCACGAATCGACGCTATTTCTGCTCTCATTTTGTCCACCAAACCACTCTGATCTGATGTTTTATCAGGGACTCCTTTTTGAACCTGACCTGAAGCTAGATAAAGTTTAAATTTGTCCAATTCACGATTCAACTGAACGTTCTTTGCCTTGGTATCCTCGTGTTCTTGTTGCAATTCTAGTAATCTTTCCTCTGAATCGTTAGAAACTGTGGGTTGGGCAAGAATACATTTCTCTAACTCCTCTCGAACTGACGCAACTTCTAATCTCATTCTGTGAATCTGATCGTCATATTTTTCAGTAACTTCTTTCTTCCATTTGCCTGTGGATAAGTAATCTCTGAACTTATTAAGGTCTCTGCTGAGGGAAGCGTTTTCTTGTTGAGATTGTTGATACGATTCTTTTAGCATTTCTAGTTCGTCCTTATTGTCTGAAATTGGAATCTTTTCAGTTAATTGGTCTTTCGACAGTTTTTGTTGTTCTAATTCATCTCGAAGACTAGTAATCTCTTCTCTGAGTTTCTTCATGTGATTACTATCAACATCAGAATTAATTTTATGCTCTACTGGTTTACTGAAATCAGTGTTAGGTTTCGCTGTAACAACTAACTCCCTCTCTGGTATAACCTCGTAAATTGGGTCATCATCTTTATAATTACCCCTTATTGGAATGGCCTTTGTCTGTAGGGCTCTTTTCTCAAGTTCATCTCTAAGTACAGCTATTTCCTCTCTTAGCTTTTGCACTAATGTATCATCACGCTCATGGTTTGGTTTTGATAAGCCAAGTATTGGTTCCCTGACTGGTGAAATATTTTCCTGTCTAATAGAGTCTTCTCTAGATTCAATATCCATTGGTCTCGCATTCACTTGTGGCTCGACATACTTTGGAATCATCTGGTTGCTGCCTAAAACATTCTTTTGTAACTCATTTCGAAGTGCGTCAATCTCGGCTCTTATTTTAATCACTTCATTTTGGTCTGCCTTTTCACGTTGTTGTTGCAGAAGACGATCAGTCGCCCAGTCATCTTTCACCTTGTTAAGTTCTAGTACAAGTAGAAGATTTTCATCTTTTAATCTTTTACAAGTTTGCTCCAGATTATCATTCTTTAAATTCTGGCTTCTTTGAGCGTCTAATATTAATTTATTTCGTTCTAATTCTTCTCTCAATGCAGCTATCTCATCTTGAAGATTATTCAATGAATTGTCCTCTGGTTTGGCTTCTACCACTTCTTTCCATTTACCGGATGATAAGTAAAGTTTTAACTGATCAAGTTCATCATTACTATGAGCAATCTCATTTTTTAATAGATAATTTTCTTCCCTTAATACTTCTAGTTCTCTTGTATTGTCTGGAGTAATAACTACTTTTGATGAGCCAGATATTGCTGTCTTCTCAAGCTCATCTCTAAGTGAACTTATTTCCAGTCTTAATTGATCAATCAAACCATTGCCATCAGTGTAATCATTATTTGTGTTCAACTTTTCTTGGGGGCTGGCTTTCAGCTGATATTCCTCTCTCTTCAAAATTTCTGGTTCATTTCTTTTATCAAGTTCACCACGTAATATAGCAATCTCAAGTTTAAGCCGATTAATTTCATCATCATTGGATGGATTAACACGCGATGCATTAATCTTCATCTGCTCAAGTTCTTTGTTTAGACGGATATTTTCTGCTTGTACTAAATTAAAAGCTTTCTCTAAATCTTGCGTCTCCTTATCTTTTACAACTGGTATCGTATTAACTCTCTGTTGATTTGATTTCATCTGAGATAAAATTGCGTCTCTTTCTACTACAAACTTTTCTAATTCACTTCTCAAGTGAGCATTCTCAATTCTAAGTGCATCTATTTCATCTGGATTTTGCTTATCACTCAATCCCTTCTGAAACCGCGGTGATCCAATGTAGATCTTTAATTGCTTGAGTTCTTCAGCTAGGCGATCATTTTCTGCTTGTAAATCACTCTCTCTGCTTGATGAAACAGGAACTGCCTTCACTCTGTGTTCTTCCACTGGAATAATATTCGAAGCATTTTCAACAATATATCTTTCCAATTCAGCTCGCACAGCCGCATTCTCAATTCGTAAACTGTCCATATCACTTTGAACATCACTGGGTTTTTCTTTTTGAAACTGGTCCGGAGCTTGCTTCAGTCGAGCTACTTCGATTTGCAGGCGATTGTTTTCCGCTCGTAAATCCTCGCTATCTCGATTTTTAGATGAACGAGGAGGGGCTGTTTTTATTTCGTGTTCGTCTTTCTTGGTGATATATTGATTGTGTTCTATGATGCTTCGTTCAAGCTCATCACGAATAGCGTAAATCTCCATTCTCATGTTATCCGTATCAGAAGAACGTTCTTTTTCTAGCGGTGGTCTTTGGAAACTTGCGGCTTGCTGAGGAATTGATCTCAGTGGCATCTCTTCTTTAGTCACGACTGTAGAATTTCCTTCCAGTGTTTTTCTTTCTAATTCATCACGAATTGCAAGATTTTCCCGTCTCAATTTATCTAGTTCGTCATCGTAATTGATCAGTTTGCCAATTTGTGATTCATGAATGGCTTGCTGGGGAATGGATTTAAGTGGAATTTCTTCTTTTACGATGATAGCTGAATTGCGTTCCATTGTCATTCTTTCAAGTTCATCACGAATTGCTAGATTTTCTATTCTTAATTTATCTAATTCGTCATTGAGATTAGCACCTTTTTCCATTGGTGATCCAGGAATAACTTGCTGGGGAATAGATCTTAGTGGAACTTCTTCCTTTAAAACAATAACTGAATTAGATTTCATTGCCATTTTTTCGAGTTCATCACGAATTGCTAAGTTCTCTAATCGTAATTTATCAAGTTCATCGTTGTTCTCATTAAATGTTTTATTTTTTGGTTGATTAATTATGGCCTGTTGGGGTAATGTTTTAATAGAGAGATGTCTAAGTGAATCACATTCCAGAGTCAATCTTTCAAGCTCATCACGAACTGCTAAGTTTTCCATTCGCAATTTTTCCAATTCATCGTCATTCCGCTTAAATATTTCATTTTCACCTTCATTGCTTATTGCTTGCTGGGGAATCGATTTTAATGGCAATTCTTCTTTCACAACGATTCCCGAATTAGAATTCATGACTACTTTTTCAAGTTCATCACGAATCGCAAGATTTTCTAATCTTAACATTTCCAATTCCGCGCTGTGGATGGCATAGATGCCCATTTCAGATCCCTGGATGGATTGCTGAGGGATGGATTTCAATGGAATTTCTTCCTTGTGGACAACAACCGTATTATGTTCCATTGCCATTTTTTCCAGCTGATCTCGAATCGCTAAGTTCTCCAGTCTTAACTTATCTAGCTCTTCACTTGTACCTTTATCAAGTGGTAATACTAGATTGCCGTGTTGTGGGACTAATTTTATTGAACTTTCTCTAAAAGAATCGCACTCTAGTGTTTTTTGTTCAAGCTCATTACGAATTGCCAGATTTTCTAGTCTTAATTTATCCAAATCATCATCGTGGTTTATTGATTTTCCCATTTGTGCTCCCTGAATGGCCTGCTGGGGAACAGACTTAAGTGGAATTTCTTCTTTTACAACAATTGTTGAATTACGCTCCATTACTAATTTCTCAAGCTCATCCCGAATTGCCAAATTCTCTAATCTTAATTCATCTAACTCATCTTGGTTGATGCTAGGTCTTTCTATTACCGAGCCCTGATTGGCTATGGCTTGCTGGGGAACTGATTTAATTGGACGTTCTCGCAGCGAATCACATTCCAGCGTCTTTCTTTCAAGTTCATCTCGAATGGCTAGGTTTTCTTGTCGTAATTTATCAAAGTCATCATTGTGATCCATATCTCTTCCCATCTTTGATTGCTGTGAAATTGATCTGAGTGGAATTTCTTCTTTTGCAACGATAACTGAATTGCTTTCCATGACAATTTTTTCAAGTTCACCACGAATGGCTAGATTTTCAAGTCTTAATTTGTCTAATTCATCATTATTTTGATCGAATCCTTTCTTTCCCAATGTTGTCATTTGTTTTGGACTGAATTTACTAGAACTCTCTCTGAGCGCATCACATTCGAGTATTTTTCTTTCAAGTTCATCACGAAGTGATGCTATCTCCATTCTTACTGCATCCATTTCAGAAGTTTGTCTTTTCACATCTTTTTTGGAAGCTCTTTGCGGAATAGTCTTAAGTTGGACTTCTTCTTGTGGAACAACCGCAGGATTATCTGAAATAATTTTTGCTTCTAGTTCACCACGGACAGTAAAGATTTCAAATCGAAGTTTATCCAACTCATCGTTATTACTACCAACCACTTGCTGGGTTGCACCCGCGGCTATTTCATCTATCAACTTCTGAACCTGATTCTGTAGGTTGGAATTTTCTCCTTGCAGTTGTTTGCATGCTTGCATTAGCTGGCGATTTTGACTATGTGTCATCGCTAATTCCTTTATTAGTTTATCATCATTAGCAGGTAAGTTAGCGGTTATTGTTCTTCTTTCTAGTTCCTCTCGAACAGCAAATATTTCAATCCGTAGTTTGTTCATTTCGTTATCATCATATTTTACATCTAAACTTTCCATTGTAGCATTTTGTGGCACAGCTTTCAGTAAAACTTCATCTTCTCTGACAATTGACTCATTTTGAGCAATACTCTTCTCTAATTCCTGTCGTAGGATAGCATTTTCCAGAGAGAGCTTATTCAACTCATCTTCTTTCTGCTGAAACTCTTGATTTGACTTCTGAATGGCTCCAGAAGCTATGTAAACTCTAAATTTTTCTATCTCTTCATTCAGATAAACATTCTCAGCTTTAGTTTTTTGATGCTCATGCTGCAGCTGCTTGTATCTGCCGTCCTTTTCTTGCAGTACCTCACTTTGTAGTGGAACACTTTCTTCCTTTCCCTTGCTAACTTTACTTATGATAACCTTTCTCTCTAATTCATCCCTGACTGCAGCAATTTCCATCCGGAGTCTATCCAACTGATTTGCATTATCCGATGACTTACCATTAAAAGCATCTGATATAATATACGCCTTGAAATGTTCCAGTTCTTTACTAAGGTTGCTATTCGCGATCTTTAATTGCTGATTTTCTTGCAAGATTATTTCATCATCCTGGCTAGGGTACTTACTGATGTTAGACTGCAGAGGGGGAGATGATTTTACCTGCTGTTCCGATGTTTTACTAACAAAATCGCGTTGCAGAACATTCTTCTCGAGTTCATTCCTTAGTGCTGCAATCTCCAACCTTAATGTCTCCGTTAGGTTATCGCCCGGTAGTGATTTACCACCAATCCCATTCGGTAGATTCCCTGAGGTTTTATAATTCTCAAGTTCTCTACTCAAGAAATTATTCCTTGCGACTGTCTCCTGATATGCCATCTGTATCTCACGAAGCTCTCCATCCTGCGCTGCAACCATTTCAGTCTGTCTGCGGAGCACCTCCTCCAACTCCTGGTGCTCCTTTCTGATCCTATCCACGTCATCACTGTTTTCAGTGTTCATAAGAAGTTCCCTCGCGACAAACAACTCTCTGTCGACGACATCTTTCTCCAGAGCGAGTTCACCGAATGAATCCAGTTGTTCCTTGAGCAACATGATCTCTTCTTCTTTCCGTGTGATGTCATTGAAGTACCCTCTCCTTAGTTGAGCCATTTCCTCCAACAACTGATGGTTTTCTTTTTCCAGTTCATTCAAGTTAGAGTTTCCAAGCCTTAATTTCAGACTTTCGTTCTCTCCAACTAATTCTTCGACAATATCAACAAGTTCCTCAGGGCCGGAGAAACTTGTTGCTTTTCCAACTAAAATACGAAGTCTACTGTCATCCCAGATGATAAGATCAGGTTCTCTTTCCTCGCAATTACTTGAACTTCGATCTGGAACTCGATGTTCAACCACTGGTAACCTAACCTCTCCAGCTTGATGATGTTCGTTGTTCAGCTTCTCGTATTTGTCCAAATTTTCCGGTGGGTGACTGATTGCCTGATCAGCATTTGTGTAAATCTCACTCTCGTATTTTGGCTGAATGATGTTATCGACATCATCATCTGATGATGAAGATGAGTAGGTACGCTGAGGGGTGGGTGGCTTGATGGCTGGCTGGGGTCTCTGATCGACTGGTCTGCGGACTGGTTCCCCTTCAACATCAACTGCAACCTCAAGGTAATCTTCTGATGATATCGTGGATTTAGATTGGTGGGTTCCACGAGGCGGAAGATTTGGAACGCTGGAATATTCCACTGGAAATATAAAATTTGATGTTGATATAAATGTAAATAAATTCTGTTTAAGCGAAATTGCAACTCAGATATATATTTAAATAAAAAGATATCAGAATCTCTCACTTTAGGAATGATACATTTCTCCATTAAATTGTGAGGCTCTATACAGTTTAAGAATCATTAGATTTATTCACACTAGCTTGTCTATCAGAAAGATATAAATTCACTACTATCTTTCAATTAAAGCTACTTTAAAGTATGTAAGTTTAATTAATTTACGAAGAGAACATTAAATAATTTAATGTAATGAATTCTAAGATGGATATAGTCAGTCTAATATGAATATAGTCAGTTGTAACTGATTATTTCACTTATAGTTCATCTTCACATTGTGCTTCACTTTGAACTTTTAGCTGCATATAATGATTATATACATTTAATTGTAAGAAATCAAATAACCTATATCATAAGCATTCATATCGTGAGAAAGTTCCAGAACTTTCTTAACGTCTGTGTAGTTTCTCTCAGTGGCGTATGTCAGAGCCATCTTGCCTGGAAGAGATGACGTCATCATCAGTGTACAAGTAAGAAATATTTAACAAGTTTAAAAAATGACTTTTAACTAAAAGGCGAGCTTGTTTGAAACGATACCTGGATATTGATGCTAATTTGCACAAATGCAACTCATTGAATAAATTCAATGATCTTAAGTTATGAGAATGATAATATTGATGATGGTGATGAAGATGATAATGATAAAGAAAATAAAGTTGCAGTAAATAATAAAAGATGATTGCCAGTACCTTTATTGTTACGAGCTCTGGGATTGGCCCCGCGGTCCAATAGGAATTGACAAAGTTGTGCATTGCCTTTTTTAGCCGCACAGATTAACGGAGTTCTGTTTGAATAAACAAAAACATAAAATACAAAAAATGTAAATAATACAGATAATGTAAAAATATATATATATATATATAATGCAAACATACCTATATATACGTCATCTATAGTGAGAATAAATTAAATACCATTTAGTAGAAAGATCTTGTAAAGTAGGCATACACCTTTTAATATGTAATACATTTGTAATACATGACTGTAAAACACATACAGTATATTTATATAATACATAATTATTTTATGACCTTTATGTAATACAAACAGTATATTTATAGAGAATATAATTATTTTAAAACATTATGTAACATATATAATATAATTATAGATTATGTAATTATATTATAACATTATGTAATTTATACAATTACACTATAGTAAAATGAACCTAGCATGGTGCACAATAGAATGCAAGGAATTTAGTCAAATTTATTACATTCAGTCAAAAACACTTAAAGTTTGAGTATTGGAATACCAGGCTGCACTTTTAATGACTGTGAAATGAGCAGAATAACAAAACCTGAAGATAATAAGAAATATTGAAGATCCTCTAGAGTCAAGTATATCAGAAGACTTTAATCTCATTGACATGTTTATTTTGCTATTAATTGATTTATTTGCTAAAGTGATGTTTGATCAAACAATAGGATCAATTCATGATTAAAGTAAATCAAATATAATGTTTGTAGTGAAGCTTTCTTAAAGTATTTTCATAGCTTTATTGTGTTGGTCCAATTTAAGATTCAATGGAAAATGAATAATCCAAATTGTTATATAATTTCAAAGTATAGATTAGAGGCAATATGTCTTGTTATGGTATCACAATCACATTTTGGACTAAAATAATATTTAGGCCAAAAATTCAATTAATTTCAATCAGTTTTTATTTAAAAAACTTTAAATAAAACCTTTTATTTAAAGTTTTTACTGTCATCTTTTATAATTGATGATTTAAACACACTTGCTGGTTAAAACACACTTACTCATAATTGGTGTCAAGATTGTTGATGTTAGCTCTGTTATCCAATAGCAGCTTGCAGACCGAGGCTTGTCCGCTAAAAGCCGCATAGGCCAGGGGAGTTCGTCCCATCTTAAAAATAAATACATCCCTTTAGGCAGAATTAACTAACATATTTTATTCTTTTATAAAAATAATTTTAAAAATTCAGCAATAAATTGTGCAAGATACTCAAATAAACTTTATCAAGTTTCAGAGCCACTCTGAAACTTGATATGAACAGAAAACTGCAGCTTCAGAAGCAAATCAATGAATTTGCACATTATATATCAATAATGAAATATCATAAAAGAAATTCTAAGCACAAATCTCGAATTAGTAGTGAATAAAATGCTACCTAGCATCTGAAATATAATTCGTTGTAGTATTAACTAAGATATAAAAATCAAATATTTAATAATGAATAGAATATATAATTTATATTTCACAGACCATATCTCGTTGATCTACTGGTGCGTGTGATGAGATCAGTTTTGCGACACAGTCCAAGTTACCAGCACAAGCGTGATGCATTGCGGATACATTGTTGTGATCAACCAGTGATGGATCGATAGTTCTTACCTAAGAGTGAAATCCAATAACATTTGTAACACAGCAGTAAGTAGATGCTTGCAAACTGATTGTATACTTTGTAGTGAGTGTTTGTTGCTAATGCTATTTTGTATCTTATGTGCTACATTGTAGCGAAATGAATGATTAAATATATTCGCATTATTAGAATTGATCATTAATTTATGATGAATGCAGTAAATTAATTATATTTAAATGATGAGTTAAATTCATCATTCAAATGAATCAAGCACTTGAATGATGGTAAATTCAAATTTAAAATTTGGACATTTATCTGATTGAAAATACGTCCACTATGAATCCTGAAACATGAATGTTTCCTTTTGCTGTTAATTTATCAAACAATTTCGTTTATTACTCAAGAAGAGTTACAAGTTTATTAAAGAGATAAACTGGTTTCGCTAATTAAGAATGACATAAAGTAATAAAATTTCAGTTTAAAGGATGCATACTTTAAGAAGCCTAGTAGCGGCATCAGTGTTTCCTTTCATAACTGCATAATGCAAAGCTGTTCTTCCTGAATAAAAAGACATTTTCTCTATGTTATAAGCCACATTCATTTTATTAATGTAAGAAAGTCAAACAATTATAACAAATGTAACAAAAGCCAGCAATATTAACAAAAATCTTTGATAGTCTCTAGGTTTTTCTATTCTTTAAAAAGACTGTCAGTTTTCCACAAAAGTTTATCCTCCCTAGAAAATAAAATATTTTATGCTCAAAAGTGCATTAAATTTATTTTAAAAAGAGTTTAAACGACATCAACTTTATTAATTAGATTCTTATTTACAGCACATTTTAAAGACAAGTATACTTATCATCCTACAGTGATGGAAGTTCAATCATTTCAATTGTTCAACTTGTCAATTGACTGACAAATCAATAAATCAATTCAGCTGTTGATCAAACCAAGGCCACTCAATTTAAGTGACATATTTTTAAATCACTAATTAACACTTTACTATCTGCATATTTAGCATTAAAGTAGTTGATTAAGTTATATGTCAACAAGACCATAGTTAGAAGATTATAATGTAAAGTAGATAAATACATGTATTCGCAGACATCATGACAGAATACTAAATGGACATGAGAGTTATCATGTTAAATAATACTACATAAAATATGACACATGACATGTTAAATAATACAATATTTATATTAAAGAATATGACAGTTATCATGCTAATTATACTATATATGTCATATTAAATAATACTACATAGAATATGACAATTATCATTTTAATTAATGTTATATAGATATTATACAATATGACAGATGTTTATGAAACCGTTTGTTCTTTTCATTATTTGTTTATAGTTTCATTTATAGTTTCATTAACCTGTTTAACTTTATATTTAACCGTTTAAATCATTAATTAATTGAAAAACGATACTCTGCACATAAGATGGAAATCTTATGTATATAAGTTTTATCTCAAAATTGCACTGATAAAAAAGGTGTCACCTTGATTGTCTCGTAAATTAACATCCATGTCAGGAGTATTGAGCATCGCATCAATAATGTCAGCATTACCATTTGTGGCTGCCTCGTGAAAGCTAAAAAATAATCACATACTGATCAACTTATCTGATTACAATCCTTTATATCATCATTTTAGGCATTAGAATTATAATTTCTGCTTTATTTTGAATAAACATGGTAGCTCAGTTAGTACGGGAATTCTATAGCAGCTAGTAATCTGCGAGTTATGGGTTCAAATCCCCGGACGTGTTTAAAATTATAAAATACATCAAGTTGATGTTCAAACTACTGATAAATACCAGGTGTTTCGCAGAAGATGACATAATGCTGTCTGGGTTTAAAACTGATTCAGACTTATTACTTAACAGTTGTATGGATCATGTATTTGAACAGTATCAACAATCTGTTTTTATTGAGGACTTTAAATACTTTATATAAGGTATTTTTTAGCATGTACAAAATAAATTTAAATACAATATATATTTTACCATCCTTGATCATCATTCTTTTCAATTTACTTCTATATTTTAAACAAAGTGTTTTACCAGAAACTTTACATTTATATTTTATATATTTAACATTAGATAGCAGTGAACTAACGCTGTGAGTCCATTAACAGGGTCTATCTTGGTTGGTCGAAGGCCTTTCTTATTAAGATAGGACTGAACACGTGACAGGTCTCCCCTCTTCGCTGCTTGCAGAAGTTTTTCATCATCTTTTGTCCATTCGTAAACCTTCAGTACATAAAAAAGAATACTTATTGCGCTATTTACTGTAGATGAATTTATTTCACTATTTGTAATAAAGAAGTCCATAAACAGTGTAGAAAAAAATCAAACAAATATAAAATAAGGAGCAAAAATTCAACAATGGTGCAGAAAAACTACACCGATCAGTCGAGATATAGAGATACCATTTCAATACTGCTACAATGCAAATGCACATCTTTGGTGGTGGGGGGGGGGCATTTTTTCATTTTTAATAAACTTAGCTAAAATACATAAAAAGGTTACTTTTCAAAATCATGGTCCCCTCCCCCCCCCCATCCCCCTCAATGATGTCTCTGTTAATTTGTCTTAATATATTATTAATGCGAAACAAGAATTAAATTAAGACAAACAATAAGGCCTAATTAATTCACGCGCCGATACTTAGTGTTTGACAACAACTCAATACAAATTGAAGTATACAATCATTATGACTTCAATAAAAAATTCGTCATTTTCACCATTATCATATTTTTACTTTAAAAAGTAACACTCTTACCACATATTTTCCGGATTTATTTCGACGCAATTTATCCATGGCAAAAATATAATTACTTTCCGCTCAAAAACTGAATTTCTAATTAAAATATATGGATTTATAGTGACAAATATTCTAACACTGTGCAAGTATAATATAAGTCAACTATTTCAAATGTAAAGTATTTCAATGTAATAAAGGCTACTAGTACAAGCTCTATAGTATACGCACGCATACTAGACTTAAGGATCCGCTATCTTTAGCTTCTATTAATCAGCACTATAGCTAATAGAATCATTCAAAAACACTTTAATCTCGAGATTATCTGATTACATGAATAAAGTTAGTCGAGAGACTAGGAGAAAAATTTGGGGAATCAAAATTTAGAAACAATCTGTACATAATTTACCGGATAATACAGAATTTCGTGTATAGTTTAATTATCATAATCAATCACAAATAGATTATATTGTAATGAATCACAGAAATAGTTTTTAATCATAGATTATAATAATCGTTGAATATTTTATGCAATAAATAAAATACAGTAGACCTATATGAATTGTAGTTTTTAATGAACGATAATTATAACCTCTCGTTACAATCTTAGAATTTCTCTGCAAACACGACATTAAAATCAGCAATGATAATTTTATATTTCCTTTATTCTATTGTTCATTTTTATAATCAGATCTATTAATTAATAAATTTCCTTTATTATTTACGAAATCTTAATATAAACTGATTTTCTGATATAGATTTCTAAAGAAATAAATGTAGGGTGAAGGTCCCCCCCCTCACACGAGCGGTTTTAAACTGTGTCCACTCATTTTTACCTGTAAAACCCTTGGTCTAATTGACCAGGCAGCAAATTCCGAACCTAAGACCTCGGCTGACAGGCAAGTAACTTGACATCAAGTACTTTGCGATGCAAGTACAGTGACGTCATATTCTAAACGAGCGTTGATTTAATGAATGATAAACTTTTACATTCAATAGTTCAGTGTTCGATTAGGCCTACTTCAAAAACTTCAAATCAGATTTATAATAATCGATGAAAGATGTTAACAGTGGCGTAGCGAATGATGGGGGGGGGGGGGGGTTGTGGCGGCTATAACCCGCCTACTGGAGATTAATTTTTGTAATGTTAAAGGTATGATTTTAGAGGTTAACCCCCATCCCCCGTGTGACGATTTAGTGAAAAAAAATTGTGGATACATATCGAGACCGTATACATGTATCTTGAGACAAAAAGTGAGTGATAACCATACAAATCTTTGCTTAATTTTTTTGGAGGAACCCCCCTCCCAACCCCCCTTAGTTAAATCCTGTCCACGCCACTAGATATGATATATAATCAATTAGGCGACAAATTGAGTGAAAATTTACGCAGATTGGAATCTTGAGAATGTAATCAACAAGAGATGCCGAGAATTTTAATCATGGGGTGGGGAGGGGGTTTCAATTTGTTTATAAAAATTCAGGCAAATTTTAAAACCAATTTAAGTTTAAAATTCAGTTTAGCCGTGTTAAAGATAATTCTTTTACACGACTTAATGACATGCGTCAGAAAAACCTCTTTGACCGATTGCTAAATATTTCAAAAATGTACTAAATTCATTTATTAGAACATGTGAAATTGAAAAAAGAAGATAAAATTTAAATCATCTTGGTAATGAGGATAATGGTCCTAACTTGTAAATGAATGAATTACTTCCATATATTATTGATTTAATCGACTGAAAATAGGCAAGTGCATTTATACAATTTTTTAAAGAAATCTCTGACCCCCTTCGCCCCCCTCCCCCTCCCCGGTTGCATTCAAGTGTAATTAATCTCTGAGTAAAACTAGGAGCAAGATAATAAGGTAATTAACTTAAAAACCTAATTAATTTAGCTGACGAATAGTTACAAAGTACACATGACTCAGGTTGCAGTAAAGATTAAAATATAATTTATGAATGATAATTGATTACATGATTGATTTTATTGAGGTGTAGTTGTATTAGATTTAATTCACAAAAGCGTGTTGTTGAATGACGTAATCAGATTCTAGTTGCGTCATTGTGACGCAAGCAATTTAATGACGTTAATTACTTGTTTAACATTCGCTAGATGACATCAGTGGTTGTTTAGTTATTTCAATTTTAATCTCCAGATGGCGAGACTGATCGTGAATGATTTAATATCACTTTGAGAGAAAAATACCTGGCTTTATTAACTTTTATCTTTGCTGACTTAACTCAAAACAAATTTATTATCACGATTATATTATAGATATATTAGATATAAGCTATTTAAATTTTAATTACAACACAATAATATTACCTAATTCGCAATTCTGTAATTATATTTAAATTTTATATTATATTTATAGTTTTAACTGAAAAAAATCAAAGATAAAGTATTTCAAATAAATTGTTGCACAGTATGCTGAATAATTGATATCAATTATAAATAAAGTAATATGTTGGCCTTTGATGTTATATATTATAGGCCTATCTATCTAGAGAGGCCTACATATTAACTCTTAACACAAATATGTTAAGTTATAGCAAATATATATAAGTTATAGCAGTAATTAAATAATACTTAACTTAATCATTAATTTTTTAACTTAATACTCATTTACTTTATTTATTACATATTTAGCTTTCATTAATTAAATTATATTTGTGTAATAAAATAAGTATACAACTTAAAGAATTTATTAAACATTATGCATGGAATGGCTTCATGAAAACATTAATTCATTACATAACTGAAATAAAAGGTGTCTATAAATTTAACATCAAAGCGGTATATAAGAACAAATTTATTAATGTCTAATATTAATTTCGATGTTGATATTAAAGTCTCCATTTCCTGTCAATAAAGAAACCCTGACACACCACTTACATAGCCATATTAGTGGAAAAATTATCGACTCCAAGATATGAAAACTAACTATATTGGACTCATTGTAAAACTTATCAAATATAGCATTTATCAAAATTTATCACCGCATATAAATATTACAATATTAAATTATTATAGTATTATTATAATAATAAATTATTTTATGTAAATTGGATTCTAGTTTGCTTTTAAAATGAATATTGTTATTTATAATATAAAATCTTATGAGAATGACCTACATGATTGTGATTATACCAATCCTAATACTATACTATAGTATTAGGATTCAAACTTAACAATAAAATAAATACGAAATGATAAAATATGAAATAAACTCACCTTATCGTCTTCGTCCCCGGGTTTATTTTTTGCTCCGGTTTTAAAAAAACCTCTAATCTTTGAAGTCATATTTTCTAAAGCAGAAAAAAAAAATATTGAGTACGATTGAAATATCACTCAATATAACATATAAATAGAACTTAATAAATATATATAGGCCCTACTATAACAATATAACTTATAAATATATATGACAGAGCAAATGGCAATAACGTAAAACAGAAACAAAAGCTGAAGGATCAAGTCAACGTCCTCCAATATTTTGCAAGTCTTTGTTTCTAAAATTAAACTATAGTACATGTAATTTCCTAATTACAACGATCAAAATGATTACTTTGTAGGGAAAGCGGAATTAATGGGATTAAAAAATAATTCTAAATCATAACTTACCGATACTTTGTTGCACTAAATGTTTGGTAGTTTCCGAAATTCGAAATGAAATGAAATGAATAAAATCGCTTGAACTTAAAAATTCTAATTTAGGCCCACTGAGTGTACAGCCAAGTGTTAGTATAATGTTATAAGTTACTTCCTCGTGTAATTAGAAAAATTAAAATCTTTAAATAAATTTTGATAAAATTTAAAACTACTGATTAGATCTTTATAATTTATGAATTCGAAATCTGCCAATCTATTTTATTAAATTTTATATTAGTTTATAAAACCTGTTTATATTAGTTTTTATTTGTTTTTTTTAATAGGAAAAAACAGATTGAAGTTAGCAATTATTTACTAATTAATATTAATCATAAAATAAGTATAATAGCATACTATAATTTAGAAAGACGAAGAATTACTTTAATTAGTATTCTAAATAACTTATTAATTTGAGTAATAAATTTAAAAAAAGGTTAGGCCTACTATTTAAAACGATTTTTTATTTTAAACTTAAAACAATCTATAATTGGATTAAGTTCAAGCAGCCTTGCAGGCGGTGACAGGCGAGATAATTAGGCTTTGATTGGTAGCCTAGCACTTTAAGAGGCACTTGTAACTTAGGCAAACATATAATCAGCTTGAAAGTCTGACTAATTGTAAGACAATAAACTACTGGCGGATTAAAATATATAAAAAAGGACTGAAATACATCAGCTATTATCATAGGATAAATTAACTATTAGGATAAAGATAGATTAATAAATTAAAGGCTAATATATTTCTATATCAAAAATTAAGCTTTCGATTAAATTTTAAGATATCCCGATAAAATGAGCAGAAATAAAGACACGTATCCAGAAAGTAATGTTGATTTAATATCAATTTACCGTTTTTCTACGATAGAAATACTGTATTATCTTGTCACTCTAGTATGTCATTTAGTCAATTCGAGTCATATTGCATTCATAAGAATAATGTAAGGTCAAGCTTAATTATATATCTCTGTTAAATATGACTTGAGATTTGATACACTGCTGTAGCTACATGATTTTCGAGTGGTTTTCAAGGACCAATACAAAAATGTTAGGAATGCTTTCTCCCGCGAAGTAATAATTATTAAATAAGTTTCATATAATATTATGTGCAAGAGATGTACATTAAGATTAGTGCTTATAGACAAATGTTGATTTAATATCAATTGAGCATTTATTCTATTTTGCAAGGACGTTTATACAAAAAGAAAATTTGATTATAAGTACATGAATTAGTTCAAGAGGTTGTTTGAGCATTAGGCCTATTAAGTATACGATGGGCTACGTTGAACAAGGAATAAGGCCCCTAAGGGTCCCCGAGGGCCCCCCGAGGGCCTCAGAGGGGCCTGGTGCTTTCGGTCGATCAGGGTGGGGACCCCTGGCGTAGTAGAGTCTAATTTGAATTATATTTTTGGGAATTTAGATATAGATGGGCGTCTGTCATTTTTTTAGTTTATCCTATTTTATATTCGACAACCCCTCCCCCTCCCCCTGTTGTGAACTGCCTCCCTTTATAATAGTTGCCTATATTTTACTTTACATGCATGGGAGTAAAAATTGTTTTTTTGGACCCTGTTTAAGTTAAATATTAATCATGAAGAGACGCATTATACTGTGAATGATTTATTATTGAATGCAACACAAAAGATATATCGATTCATTCACCATTTGATTCATCAGCAAATCATTATGGATTGATCTACAATAAATTGATTAATGAATTATATATGACAATTTAATTTCAACCCTAATTATATGTTTCAGTAATAATGCGATTGAAAGAGTTTCGTAAATAATTAGAACACATAAAGTTATAAAAGTTTTCAAATAACATTAAGATCAGTTATAGTTCTTGCAAACGAAAGTGATTAATTAATTTCGAAATGGACAACACCCCCCCCCCCATCCCCCCCCCCCCGACATTTTCTGAATCAGTCATTTTTTTATTTGGTATTTTAAAGCGTCACTTTATAAAATGAGTGAATGCTTCATAGTTCATAATTTGACACATAAATGAATAAAAAACTTAGTGAATTTTCTATTTATATATTCTTTGTTAATCAATTACT
This sequence comes from Oconnorella tubifera, assembly GCA_034700105.1. NCBI lineage: Eukaryota > Metazoa > Annelida > Clitellata > Enchytraeida > Enchytraeidae > Oconnorella > Oconnorella tubifera. The sequence continues at coordinate 51,534 of JAQIXG010000049.1, forward strand.
TTGTATCTGCAGACAGTTGACCTTGCACTCATTCAAACCAATCAGTTAAAAAGTGATTTGTACATAAAATAAATGAATGCAGACAGTTCAGAGGTAAATCGTGTCTGCAGAATCAAATTTCACACAACTATGGTCTCTGTCCAGTCTTTATTCCTATTGTCTGCGCGATATTTAGACGGCAGCAGCTTTAGACAGGAGCTATAGACATCAGCTATGGACAGCAGCTATGGACTGCAGCTATGGACAGCAGCTATGGATTGCAGCTATGGACAGCGGCTATGGACAGCTACTGTCTATCGACACAAGGCGATGTATCACTGATCAGCCGCTCTCAGTAGCTGAGCTTTATCCGCTGCATCGTTTTTGATGTAAAAACGCCAGGCTAAATTGAAACTTATCAATTGTAGACCCTTAATTTAGATCAAAGTTTAATTGAGTTTAGTACTGTTATTATAGTAATTAATAGTTAGATAAAATCCAAATAAAGTCAAAATTTTCACGGTACAAATGTATTTAGACCCACATTTATATTAAATTATTCTTCCGTAAGGTATTGTGATATTTTAATTTAGGAACAAAAATATGCTATTGTTAAGTTAAAATGCATAATCCTAACAAAGTTATTGCATATTGAAACAAATCGCGTTTGTATAAAAATAATATATAATCGAGTAAAATTTTATTTAATTTTCGCCAAATTTTCAAACCGTCAAGATTTTATCAATATAATTAACCGATATTAACGTTTTTAATTTTAACATTTTAATTGATTTGTTTTTCTTATTTAAATTTGTTGTTAATTATAATAATTGCAGTAATTGCGATGTCTAATTGCGGTGACCCTTTGTGACCCGCTCAGTCTTCGTAAGCCGCAATTCTTTTGATTCTTGAACTGCTGGTCAGCTGCTCTGTTTTTTCTACTTTGCTTTGTAATCCGCTGCTCCGCTGTTTCATCTTCCAGCTATTCTCAATGCCGCAGCCTTGTGCACAATTCCAAATCCTATGCTGTTATAATATTCTGATCAGTGCTATTAATACTATTTTTGAACTGTGATTTTGATCAGATTAAACTTTAAATATTATAACAACTATCATGTATAAGTAGTTAATCTTATAATTTATTAATTAGTATATTTTTAATCATAAACAAATCAGTAGCAATCTACATATATAATTACTTTAACCCTGACCTTACCCTAATATTCCATAATAAGCGCTGATCTAAATATATTTCTACTATTTTGCAAATTATACCAATAATCGTCCAAAGTGTTTAACCTCAATCAAAATAAATCTTAACCATAAAGTGTCTGGAATTACTTTCTATGTTGCTTTGACTGGTTGCCTATCATTCCTTGCTGATAATAGGAATCTTTGCTTGATTCCAGGAGCTGCAGTGTTCAAGCAATCAAGCGCTCTCTCTCTCTCTGTCGCCTTGTTTTTCTCGTGTTTACCGGTTGTTTTAACTGACTCGATCTATTTACGCATTGTTTTAAGCGTGTCTTATATCAGCTTTTTTGGACTGTTAGTACTATTTTAGATATTGTTTACAAATGGTTATGACTATTGTCTATGCAGTTATTTTTTACAAGAGTCAGTGCAAATTGAGTTACTTCAAATAGTTATTTTGAATTTTGTAAACATTTTAAGAGAGCTTCATCGTTAGTAAAAGATTTGAAAATATGAACGCGTTTTTAATGAAAATATTAAGTTGTCGAGAGTGATCTTATTTTAGTTTTGCGCGGAGATAATTAATAATAATTACAATTGTTAAGACGGAGAGAGTGAGATATTGTTATAAAGAACATAATAATACTTGAATATAATCTGTGTCTGAAATGAAAAAAAATTACAACAAAGATAATTTATTATGGAATAAATCATAGAAAATTTAAACGTGATTTTTTTAATTTAGTTCAATTAATTGGGGGTATGTTGTTGGGCTCATGATTTTAAAAAAAGGATTTTGATTTATTTTATTTATATTCAAATCCATATTTAATAACGTCTAATAACTTTTTATCAAAATATAATAAAAATGATTTAACATACAGTAATTATTTAGTATACGCAATTTGATTACATTAGTCATGTAACGGCATGACAAAAGTTACAAAAGTCATTTTGCCACTAAATGTTAAATTTAATAAATTTTATTCATTCAAGTGACTTCACTAAGAAACTGATAAATCTCTCATTTGGGATTAAAATATCGAGTCTAGTTTGACATATTGAGGCAAATTTATTTCAAATAAGTCTCAACCAATAGAACCACTGGAAGACATCAACGGAGATCTTTTGGATAATTTCATTTCGTCTTCTGGGATAAATGATACGGGGATTGAGTCTTGTCTTGGATAAGTGATAGCGCCTGATGGATGGATGTTCCCTCTCATGGATTGGATTATTTTGTCAGACCTCGGTGAGTTATGGTCAACTGGGTGTTTTAGAGTTAACTGGGTGTTTTAGAGTTAACTGGGTGTTTTAGAGTTAACTGGGTGTGTTAGTATTAATTGGTAGTTTATAGTTAATTGGGTGAATTTTCTTCTAATGCCGCTAAGTCCAAGTAGTTAAAAATATTTTTACCGTAACTGCAGAACGTAAATAGATGCCACACTGTTGAGCTTTTAGTTGTAAGACTGAATATGACTCATATGATGGTTAAATTATATTATATAAATATGTGCTGCTGTACATAATTCGCTGCTAATAGTTGCTATTGCATGAACATTTACAAACATATATACTGCATTTATAACGCATAGTACATTGATTATTATCATATGCTTTAACTAAAGATCTGCATGGTTTATATGTAAAGTCAGTTATAATACATAATAATTAGAACTTAATAGTAATTATTATAAGGCTTACACGACATACAGCGATTGTAATCGAAACTAAAACAGTAATTAGTATAAAGTTTGATAATTGCATACTCATTGTATTTGCTGATCTTTTTTTCTTTTCTCTGACTTCTGATCAGTTTATTACCATCACTTCACGACATAAACGAAATTTACGATCGGAATTTAGAAGTAGCATCGCACGAGGCTTGTTTACTAGGGACGATTCCAGAGATGGGGAGGAGGGGGCCCAGGGGCCCCGGGTAGTTTTAACAAAAAATTAAATATTAAATAATTAATATATAAGTCATGCTCCCCCCTCCCCCCCCCCCTCTAGATAGATTGAGTTAAAGGATTAAGTATATATTTTTATCATATTTACGACTTTTAGTATTTGAAATATTAGACTTTTGCGTTATTTTTAACAAAATCGGTAAAGATATTTAAAAAATGTTTGAGCAGGAAATAATTGTTTTCTTTGACAAAATGAAATTCAGTATCCCCCCCCTCACTAAAATGTAATTCTGTCTTCCGCCACTCTGACGTTTACTGCCGTTCTTAAAACAAGTAGAAATAGCGACGCGCCTCAATATTCACGAACGCGCCAATCTACGGCGCTCCGCTGGTTAATAATTCAACAGATTTTGGCGCCGACTCGGTTTGGAACCCTCGACCATACTTGTAGTGTAATGGGGGGGTGCAGTGAGGGAGGCCGGGGGTGTGATCCACGAGAAATGAAGGGAAATAATTTAGTAATTACTAAATACTGTAGTGGCGTAGCCTGAAATTAATTAAGGGGGGGTTCCTCTAAAAATTAAGGTGATGTTTTTTTAATCGTCTCAAGGGGGGGGGGGAACAATAATAGTTGTTGTTCGTGTAACATCACTTTTAAGCTCAATTGCTTAGGCTAAATAAATTATTATTCAAATTCAAGTTACGGCCTTTTATATGGGATATTAAAAAAATCAGCCTCGGGTTAAAATTTCTTAGACTGGTATCATTATAGACTTATATTTCTCCCATCTATATTTGTTGCTGATACCCATGATTGTGTTCCATCCCCCCTCCAGTCTCATTTAGGAGGTAAAGTTGAGGTGACATGGTATCAGTTCTATTCAGATTAGAAATTGTGTGTGACTAGGAAAGGGAGAGAGATACACGGAATACTGAACTTATTATTAATTCATAAACTATGCAACATTCACTTGGTAATTATTATAATGATCTCTCATAACAATGCAGTCTCTCTCTCTCTCTTGTTGTTCTATACATTAAGATTCTGTCATTAATTTTCTTTCATCTCGTTATCTAAATTATAGACAAGACTTTTCTTTTCGTGTCTGAATTGTGCTGCATTCATTCTGTTTGATTTATGAAAGTTCTTACTTTAGTCTCTTAATTATTTCTGGATTTTTACTTTTATTATAGATAAGCTGCATATTATATCTTTTATTGTTTTAGTTTTTTTTAATTTTTTAATTTTAATTCTTTCGTTTTTCCTCTCTTTCTTTATCTATTTCTTTCTTTATCTATTTCTTTCTTTCTTCTTTCTTTATTTCTTTCTTTCTTTCTGTCTTCCCTCTCTGTATTCGGAACCTAATTTTTCTTTATTTAATTTATATAATGAAATTATTCTCTTTCTCTTATTTATATATAACAATGTCTGCTGACTCTAATCCACCAAATGGACAAATATTAACAAAAATCTTATATTGCGATTAAATCTATTTTATAATTGTACTTTTGAAACAAATCCTGATTGCTTTATATAATGAATTTTATACCTTCTAATCAAAACAATCTACAATAATCAATTGTTAGCTTGAGATAGGATTTCCTGATTAATCCTCAATCATAATAATAAAAAGTATAATTATAAGTATAATTTTGAAAGATTAAAAAAGTAGTCCTAATGTAGGTCTATATTTCTTACAAAAAGAATTGTAGAAAATTAATTGTAGAGAAATAATTTCATGTACTTGGTTGATAAACAATGTTCCTTTGTTTTATTCTTGAAACTAAATTTGCTATCAGCGATTCCACTTCAGTAATTTAATGTCATTCATAAGATGCAAGGATTAGATAATATCTAATGACTTTGTTTCATACGTTTATGACTGTTTTTTTAAAAGTCCGCTTGAATTGCAATGAATATTAGTGAAATGATATTGCAAATAAAAAAATCTTGATAGCGAACAATAATTAAATTTGATTAATTTTACATTAAATTTGTTAAAAAGCATTTCGCAACAGCATTTTATAATCGATAATGAATGAATTATTACAAATATACAGATGTTAACTGATTATTCCGTAATGATTCATTTGGGCTTTCAATAAACTAAAATAACGATTTATAAATTAATGCAAAATATAATGATACGGGTCACGTTATTTTTCCTCTGTAGTATAGGCCAATATATATA
>JAQIXG010000050.1:0-56331 GCA_034700105.1 Oconnorella tubifera
GGATTCTGCATAAACGGCTGTAATATTGCGAAACGAATTGAAACTGCACAGGAAGTAGTGAAATAGAAAGGTCTTGATTGCTAGCAAAGATATATGAAGAAATTTCGTTCCTACCCCCCACCAATTTTTGGTAATTCCCATTCAAAATTAAAATTTATTACAAAAAATTGGTGGAGTAGAAACGAAATTTTTTCATAAATCTTTGCTAGCAATCAAGGCCTTTCTATTTCAACACTTCCGGTTCCGTTCCACCGCGTTTCGCAAAAATTAAAGCTATTTATGCAAAGTCTATTTCTGCAAATTAGTCCATTCCACATAAAGTTGATAAGATTTTTAGCTTACCGTCCACTTCTGAACGTACAACGAGGGACAACCCCTTCGTCACCTTATCAGTAGGCACTGACGATACGTGACCCGTTCCCTGATCGTCCCACACGCGGCTCTCGTTCAGCATGTACAACTTAACGCGCCGCCTTGTATTCGTATCCGCCATTCTCGTAGATTACTATTCCCCTCTCAATAAATAACTTCAATATATATTTCACTTAATATTCACTGCAGTGAATAATTCAATCTTATACTAATAAACGTCTAAGCGTAATTATTCACTTTTATTTAATTATTCAATATTTATAATTATTCCCTCCCCCGTGTAAAACAAAAGCCTAATTTTTATTCAATTTACAATAGCGGTAAATCCAAACAGCACGTCATTAACAAAGCTACTATTAAATCGATACAATACACTTAAAATATAGTAAATAAATCCGATCGTAAATTTTCTAAACGATTGGACGTATAATTCAGTCCGAAAGGAAATCCCTAATTAACCTAATTTGTATTTTTTTAATTAAAAATAAAAAATAAATTTATTTATTTTCTCGGAAAAACTCCATTTTTGTAAAACAACAAGCGCTGGGTGATACACGCACGGGTGCAAATAATTCATCCGCGGTAGACTCGGCCGTTTTTGGGTACTACAGAATGTGGCAAAAAATTGTGTTGAGAAAAAAGATGCTAAATTTACTGATGCAGTCATGTTGCGCTATAAGGAAGAGATACTTGAAAATATTTTAGAAACGCTAACAAGCTTAAACTTAAAATGCAGTGAAAATGATAGTTTGCAGAATAATTAGATAATAAGTTGGCGACTTTTTCATTTGTTCATTTGTTCATACACATATTTCTTTACCTATTTAATAATTCATGCAATTCATTCAAAAGATATAAATTTAATTTATGAATTTAATTATAAATTTGAGAAGCTATATTATCTTTGGAGGGTAAGCCTCTATGACGCTATCGTGTAGATCTAAAGAAATGAAAGTTATTGACATATCTTTGCTGATATTGTACAATATACTCCTTCATAATATGCTGTATGTTATTTAAAAGAGCTGCAAGATAAGTCTATAGACATATTTCGATTAGGTAACTTAATGTTTTCATATATTTTCAGTCGGATAAATATTTTACTTTTTTCTGCAGCAAACTTTAGGCTATTAAAGCAATATTATATATTGCTATGCTAAAAAATGTTTTAGCTGCTTTTGTACATTAAATTATAATGCATCGTCTTTCTAATTTGTCATTGAGACATAATATTATATCCAATACTTCTATTACTTGATAAAAAAAATACAGAACATAACTTGTAAAATTGAAGCTATGTCACAATTTCTGAAATACTATTAAGCGTTCAATTTTAAGCAGAAAATAATATTTTCTGAGCGAGAATTACAGTTTTCTAATGACATTATTTTTTCATACAGTCTGTAGCTAAAGAAACTAATAGGCCTATTTTCAACAAAGAATTACAGTGATAATGGGAGAATTGTCGTGTTCGTTGGAATTAATGTCCATGATTGGATTTGATGGTAAGAATGATGATCATATATGAATTATATAAATTATATAAATTTCATTGAAACATTATAACATTATTATTGGCTTGATCAGAACAATTGCAAATACTGTTTTAGGTTGCAACATTTAAGTTAAAATATTGTTTAACTGCAATATTGTGTTAAGACTCTAATAGCTATTAATTATAGCTTTACTGTCAAAGTTGAAACAAGAATTAAACTGAAAATATTTCTACTTTAACTTCTTAAATAGGCACAGTACGACATGCTCTGCACTCTCATCCAGATCGTCATCATCTCATCTACCCAATAGGCAGCACTATAGTCATAGAGGAGATGGACTCTCACCAACAAGAGTTTCTCTCACAGCATACAAATAACGTTAGCTGTATCGCTGTTAGCAAATGTGGCAAGTATCTTGCATCAGGGCAAGTCACCTACATGGGATTCAAGGTAAATAAACTAAATTTTAAATCAGTCTAATTCAATTACACTGATTTAAAATAAAACATGATAAAATGTGCTTGTGAAAAAGGTATAGTTATAATCAATGAACTCAGGCATACAAAGAGGTATAGTTATAATCAATGAACTCAGGCATACAAAGCTGTTTAAGGATCAATTTAAACACTTTGGCTACTAAAGGTGCAGCTGGTTAGCCAATTATTGAAAGCAATTTTTAGTTACATTTTTTATAGAGCATTGTATACGCCTATTTAATTTTATATCATAATTATAAAATATAACTTAGAAGTGTTAATTATGATGATCGGTATATTTACTAATTATAGTTTATAGTTAGTCTTATAATTACTTTCTCTTATTTATTTGAGGCGGAAACTATAGTGTGGGACTATGATCTAAGTGCTATGTACTGCAAGATGCAGCTGCATGTTGGTAAAGTTGAGGCTGTTGCTTTCACTTGCAACACTAAGCATCTGGTCACTCTGGGCGGCCAAGACGACAACAAGTGTGCATTTTACTGATTTATATACAAATCTTATGATGATAATAATAAATAATATGTTGATAAGAAGAATTGTTGGTAGGTAATGATAATAATGATGTGTAAAATGTATACGCCTAAATTACTTTGCAAAAACGAGGACTTTCTTATTGGCATACATCGCTTTAGTATGTCATTATCATTAAGCTTTTATGAAAAATGATGTAAATTGAATTGACAGTAGCATTATTAATTAAAAAATCCTGTATAATCATTTATTATGAAATAATGAGTTACTTAAGATATGGACAAATTTCTTCAAGACCTGTATGATAATTGATATGGTATTATTTTACTTTATTTTAACAAATAATTTATTTTCTAATTCAAAGTTTTTCAGTTAATACTAAATATAGTTGCAAAAATATCAAATTGATATAATATGTAATATAATATATTCTTTTGTTAAATCAAAAAGTCATTAATTGATTGCTGTATGGTAGAGTTATAGTTTGGAACATTTCAACAATGGAGCCCGTGTGTGGAGCCTCCACCATGAGCCAGATGGCAGGTATGGCAACTTGTCTGGCAACTCTCAATTGTTGCGATGCTTACTTCATCACTGCTGGCCAGTTAGCTCAGTTTTCTTTTTCTTATATGAGTATTATTGAAATTTAGAACACAAAATGGAAATGCAGACTTATTGTTCTTTTATAATAAATGAAAAGTATGAAAGTTTAGCAGTTTGTTGCAAATGTTTACTGTTCTTCTCTAAACCAAGCCCTTGTTTTAAAATTTGTTTCAAAACACTTTTAACTCGTGCTTTGTTCAGAAACAATTTGAGAATTTGGAAGTTTCTTCCTGAACGCAGAAAGATGTATCCCACAGACCTTAGACCTGGAAGACAAGTCAGGACCATCACGTGCATTGTTGTAAGACTTTATTCTCTGTTTGTTTTATAGAAGGGAATCACAAAGGTCTGAGGGCTTTAATGTCTAAATGGTCCTTCAATATATTTATGGTGATTCAAAAACTTTTGATTTAATTATAAGATGTGGTTTATGCAGTAAATCTGGGCAGTCATGTCATTTCTAAGTATCCGTTGTGTTTATATAAAATTGGGTAAACACGACTCGTTTAATTGCTCTTTTGACTCATTTGATTGCATCACAGGACATGTTTTATAGATTTTTTGTTAGTGGAACATTTTGTGTTGTGATAGAATAATAATTTGATATTTCTAGATAGATAGCAAAGATAAGTTTTTTTACTGCGGTACTTCTACTGGTGATGTCATTGCGTTTGATATTGATAATTATCACTACTCTGGGTGTGGTCCTGTCAATTATCTGTTCAACTGCGGGATAGTTGCGATGGCAATGAATGCTGCTGGTGAACTGATAGTAGGATCAGGAGATGGTACATTGGGTTTCCTTAATGCTAATCTTGTCAAGTGTGGGTAAGTCGATATTTCCTGAATGCGCACAATGAATATGATAGATAGTGAGAATTTTGAAATTTTTGTATAGGAGAGGATAAAATATTTTAGTATCTATTTTCATGGTGATTATCTTTATAATTGACACACTTTATATACTACACACACACACACACATGCGCACAAGTGCATACACACATATACATATGTTTATATATATGCAGATATATATCATCATATATTTGTTATGTTTTCTTTTCATACTCCATTATTTTGCAAAGCATTTATCGAAGAAATAACTAAGTTATGTTTTTTACTTTTGAAACAAGACTTGAGAGATTTTTATAATTTGTAAGTATTTTATTTAGTTCACAGAGTCAAGTTGAGGGTGGAATAACTTCTATAACATTACGAGGACAAGGCAGTCAGGTTTTTTATATAGAAATTTTATTCTTTTACATCTGTATATAGATTATTTTTTTATCTAGTGAAGTTAATGCATTTTTATACTAAATTTGAAATTAATACAGACTTTGATAAGCCTATAACATTTTACAAAAGTTTAACAAGAATTTTTTCTCACACTTTCTCATCATTATCTCTATTTAAAATGACGTTTTTTGGTTATGTTTATAACAAGATTAGGTATGGTCGGCTATTTTAAATTACAGTTGCGATTGACTAGTTCCATTTTTAAGCTTCTCAAATTTGATGTAAAATTCATTTGATACTATTTTATACTAGTATATTTTATCTGTAACAATTTTACCAATGTAATTAACCGCACATATAAGTGATTTATTTAAACTGATTACATAGGATTTACTGATAAAGTAGCGATTTCAGTTGACCCTTTATGAATAAGGTATAGTCATTGTGATCTTTTAGTTTTATGAAATGTTTCAGTTTTTTGTTGGTACGACTCTGGCCAACATATATTCATTCACTGATTTGGAGAGAAAAAGTCTGGATTATAAACTCATCGCTACACATCACTATGCGGCTATCAATCAGATTGTTTTCCCCTTGTTAGTTATAAGACTATTTTTAAGATAATCTGAATTTAAATAGAATTTTTTCATAGATCTTTAATTGATTAAATAAATGGCGGTATATTACTAATACAATAATATGCAATATAAACAGAATAAAGTAACAGAAATAAAACAAGTTCAAACATGAACTAAACAAGATTGACTATGTAACACTTTTGTGTTAGGCTCCTATATAGAGCATGTTATTAAACATGCTCGCAATATTAATTTAGATAATAATGTTTAACTAAAAATCACAAATTTATGCTAAAAGTAAATAGTATTCATTTTATTTTTGTACAGTAATTGTTCAGAACTATTCATCACATGTTCGACTCAAGATATTAGAGTTTGGTGCATAAGAAGCAAGAAAGAATTGCTTCGTATTGTTGTTCCTAATATGACATGTAATGCTGTTGATATAATGAGAGATGGAAAGTCTATTATCAGTGGTCAGTATAGCATTGATTTAGCTGATGATGCAATATGTTAGCATACATTCTAATGTTAGAAGCATGCAACAAAACAGATTCTAAAATTTGAATTTAATAACTTTTATGCATTAATATCATAAAATTATGTAATATACAAAACTTTTAAAAAGAAAACGGAATTGCAATCTGCTAAAATGTTTAATTAATTTATAAAGTATCCAATTATATTTTACATATTCAAATGCACAATAGGCTGGAGTGATTGCAAGATCAGAGCTTACTATCCAGAATCAGGCAAACTAATGTACTTGATCAACAATACTTACGGTTCAACGGTCACCGCAATCACTGGATTCCCAAGTGGTTGCAGATTGATCAGTGGAAGTGACTTTGGCCATCTTGTTATCTGGGATGTGCCAGTTAAGAGAAGGACAAAGGATATCAACTATGGAACAAAACATGAATTATTGAAAGGGAATCTCGGCCGTATTACTTCAATTAGAATTTCGAGTGATGAGTGTCAGTGTGTGGTATCGTGCATGGATGGATCGTGTAGCATTTGGGATCTCATGTTAGGGGATTTGTTTTGTGTTGATTTAATTATTAACTTTGTTTAAATATGGCAAAATTAATTGAATTTAGATATATTTATGCAGTAGCAGATCAGAATTTTTCTGTTTATTTAAAGTCAATTTATAAAGTCAAAAAGTTTATAAAGTAAATAAAAAAATTATAAAGTAAAGTCAATATATGTAATTTATTGCATTAGATTTTAAAAAAGTTCAAATTATTTATAAGTGGTTGCAAACTTTCTATAAACCAGCCAGTCATAAATTAAAATCTCAGTACCGGTTAAAATTCAAAACTTTTCATTTAATAAAAGTTTATGTATTGTGAAAAATATATTAATGCTACAGTTTAACACTATATTGGCAAGTTATTTCATCGGTTAGCACATTTTACCTTGTGTTTAAAATTTAATGATAACCTTTCCTACATGCTCCCTTATATTAATCAACTACTCTAGTACAGTATATTTATATTTCATAGATCCTCATTTCCTACTTACTTTATTGTAAAATATTCTTGTCCAGTTATTTGAATTAAAACAATTTTTTATTTTTGAAAATATTTCAATTTAATGCTATCAATAATGCCAAAATGTCAATTTAATAACAAGACAGTACAAAAACAGTTACAGGCAGTTTGAACAATATGCAGTAAGTTAATAGTTTGAACAAGTATAGCAAATAATGAAAAATTCAGCTGACACACATTAAAACATTAAAAATAAAAACAGTTCAAAAGTGTCTTGGGAAACTGTCCCAAAAGTTTCAAGCAAAACATTAACTGTCTTGGGAAAGTGTCCCGAAAGTTCCAAGCAAAAAATTAACTGTCCCAGTTAATTTTTTATAATTATAATAATACTTTAGTTTCATAAATTGAGTCTTTATTACTAAAAAGTGTATGTTGTTAGGAGAAGGAATCAGACAGGAGTATTGCGTGCAGACTCTCTGTTCATGCAGATCAGATATCATCCAAATCAGCATCAGGTCATCACTTGTGGATCTAATCGCAAGGTGGCCTTCTGGGAACTGCTCAATGCTGGACACATTCGTGACCTTGAAGGGACTTTGACAGGGTCAATCAACGCCCTTGATGTTAGCTGTGATGGACAGTATTTTGTTACAGGGGGGGATGATAAACTTGTCAAGGTTAGACAAGTTATGATTTATAATAATATAAAATATTATATATTTATTGTGTTGCAAATAAGTTTACTATGCTAATAACAGTTGCAATTAAATTTTCAGGATGTAGAGCATGGCATTTTATCAATATTGTATGTGCAGTTTGTTATTACAGTGAATTAAGAAATAAATTGTAAGCTATTAAGATATAATTACAAACTATGAAACAAATTTTCAGTTGGAAGTATGATTTTTATATTTTGAAGTTTCTTCATATAACATGCAATGACACAGTAGATGTTAACAATGTACACCAAATGCTGTAAAAAATCCTCACATATTAATTCGTAGCAAATAATGATAACAGCAAAAACTGATTATTGCATTGAAATAGTCATAGCATAATTTTCTTAAATTTTTGTTTTACTTGTGCAATGTATTTTATCAATATTATGTGTTTTGTTTCCTAGATGTGGCGATACGATGAAGGCTGTATGACTCATCTAGGCCTAGGCCACAGCTCGCCAGTGACTGGGCTATGCATCAGCCCAGATCAGTCTTACATAGTAAGCGTGGGATCTGATGGAGCTATTTTCTTCTGGAAGTTTCCTGTCTCACAGTGTTGTGATCAGCAATGTGAACCAGCTGCAGAAGACTGTGGATCATAAATTAGATGCAAAACGTACAGAACTTAGTGTGAAATCTTTAAGTGAAACTTTTAAGTGTGCTTATACAATTTATACAACTGAACTACTGTTGACAGTTGTTATTTTGACTGGCATTTATTGTTTTGTAAGAGTTATATAATATGCCTTGTTATTCTTTTGTTTTTAGATGTTCTTGTTCAGATTTTTATTATATGTTTAGCTTAGGGTTTGATTTATTTGTATTGTTTTGTATGATACAAATGTTTATATTAAAAAGGCTATTTATTAAATTCATGTTCTTTTAGTAATTTTTTATTTATAAACATACAGCTAACTATATGTAAATACAAAATATATTTTGGAATCTATAATTAATTGTTGAATCATAAGTTTATTGGATTCATCTCAACATAATTCTATAACGACATTGAGATAGATCGATCTTAAAAAACAGTCATTTTAAAATTCTTCTACAAATTTATTACAAAAAATGTACGGGCATGATATAAACTCTAAATATATAAATTATTACATGATATCTATAAAATGATAAAATTTACATACTAAATACAAACTTACAAAATTAATGGTAACTACTCGTGTTCTTTCCCTGAAATTTGAATCTATAATCTCTTAATATATGTTATATTACTTATATATATATAAAAGTATATGTATAATCAATAATATGTATACAATTTTATGTATAATTATATTTATAATTAATAATTAAAACTGTTATTTCCTAGATGTTTCTAGAACTTTAAATCTTAAATCTGTTGGAGAGTTGTCACAGCTGGCTGCTTGCTGCTGTTGTTGCAGCTGCTGCTGCTGAGCTATTATAGCTTGAAAAATCTAAAACAACAAAATGCATTCAAATTAGATTTCAAAGAATCAATTTAAGGGATACATTTTTAAAGTTTAAGTGAGAAATTACAAGCATTTTACTCATGGAAAATATTTTATTTGGAAAATATTTCTATACCTGATTATTTGTAGCGATGGATGCTTTCATTGGTACTGCAGTGAATTGTGTATTGATCCCATCTATGAAGTAAAATTATGAATATTTCAAGCAGTTATTGATCTTTGTGTCATCAACTAATAAAAACTGTAACAATATATTGACAAATAGCCATATTTTATAACTTGAAGAAATAGAATTAAAATAAACTAATCTAGTGATGAAACTGGGAGTATAATTAAGAATAAATATTTATTGATTAATCGATTACACAGTGTTTTAACAAATTTTGTTTATTATTTGCACTCAGTATTTTTAAATCACTTACTTTTCATTTCAGACGAATTTAGCATTGGTGGCAGATTGAGAATGTATTGATTTACATCCGAATCAATGGCTGTATTTGGAGTGGCGTACACTAGACCTTTAGCCGTCTGATAAATCAGAGTTCCAGGACCGCATCTACTGCCTGTAAACATAAGATATACATTTAAATAATAGTATATGATATAAATTATAGTGTAATGATGAAGTATTTTAATTAACATAGGCTTCTAGTATAGTACAGTCTTTTAGACTGATATTGAATCGAAAAATATCACAATAGTTTAGACGTTCATACAATTCTAAACATATGAATGAAGAAGTGCAATAAAATTAAAAATTTCATTTCAAAATAAATGCTACAGTGAGTATCTCAACACTCAGAAAAATTGCTTTATTGAATACAATGTTGTTTAGCAACAATATCATTATATTAAATACAATTACAACTTTCGATGTTGTTGAAATACTTTTTAAAGCAACAATTAGAGAAAAATTATTTAGTTACTTTCGTGTCAATAGTTATTATTTAGGACTGTTAGAGCATTCAATAGTTTTTAGTATACAAACTATTATTATATTTGTATTTTTATTTAGTCCTTGATTATATTTGTAATAAATTTTCACTCACCCGCTGTACTATTAACATTAGTTGATATATTTTCCTGCAACTTGATCATCGTCAGATCAGTCTTGTTTCGAACAAGATTGACAGGACTTAGAAAAGCTGTGCCAGCAGAACCACTGTCCTGGGTTGATGGACAGATTTCCTGTTTTAGAATCACGTTAGAAGTAAAGTTACGTTGAGCGGTATTGAGCTGAGTAACGTTTGATAATGACGTGACGTGATCGAGAGAACGATACACGGAACCAGTATGGGCTGGGGTTATAATTGCGGATAATTCTGAAGTTGGAGGTGATAGAACTTTATTAGGCTGGAAATGTCATAAAAAATATGATCTAAGTAGAAATATGATCTTAAAATTTTCTGTAAAATATAATAAGCTTACAATTATATTGTCAGGTTTACCGGTATGTATAATTATTATAATATTATTACAAGAAGTTTGTAAATACCACAAAAGAACGCTTGAAAAATAAATCGTTATAAAATATGTAAGAATTTACAAAATTTGCCAGTAGGCCTACTGGTAATCATTAGTGTTTATCGAATGTAAATATAATTAATGATAAATATAGTGTTTCAGTAATAATACGTATGTACAATATTATAAGTAATTCACACTGATTACCATAATTCTTGCAGCAAAAGTAAGTATTTGTGAATATAGAATATTCACCTTATAGAATTATCATTTATGTAATGATATCTAATGAATACGATATAATAATTTACTGCGTAATTAAAAGATTGCTTGATAATCAATATTTGATGTATATGCAGTCCTTGTTAATCATCAAAGGATTTGCATTCATAAGAAAAAAAACGAAAAAACTAATCGTTCTTGCAAGAAAAGTTCCGATAGAACAAACTATATATAGTTCTTAAATAAATGAAACTGCAGATGTAAAGATGAACTAATGCTTTCCTGCAGCGAGCTTGGAACAGGCGTCTGAGAAAGAAATATGTGCCTGGAATACCAGCCTGCATCGTGTTTGGTGTTAAGCCTTGTATGAAACCTGCCCTGCGGTGCTTATGTGCTTATTACGGCTTTCATCGAACAACTGTATAATACACAGCAGCAGCCGTAACGTGGCGAGTAAACCTTAACTTGTTACAAGCAGCGATATAAGAACTGGTAAAATGCGCACAAAATACACTGCTATTTGAATTCAGTATCTAAATCTAACTGTATTCTGTGATACTTATGCTTTACTATTTGTTTACTATTGTTAGTGTTGTTAATTGGTTAGTTATTTTAGTTATTTTTGTGTTTGTTATTTTATTTATTTACCTCGTGTTATATGTTATAACCGTTGTTTTCAGTGAAATTATGTATAGTATTTTCCATTCTAAACATAAGTTTATTCTATTATTAAAATCTAAACTATTAATTTATTAATGAAGTTTAACTGCATTGACTTATACAATAATGAAAGATGAAATTTCAAATTAAAAAGGTAATTGAGACTACCAGAAGTTACTGCGTGAAAAACACATTTGAATCGAGATAAGAATTAAAGAAAGAATAATTTCTTTTAGCAATATAGCCATCTAGATATAACTCACGCTTTGTTAGTTAATGAAAATATATAATTGTAAGTAAAAGTCTAGGTATAATTAGCTTACTAAATAATGCATTTTTGTTTGCAGAATGGATATTTATCATCAATCATACAAAAGCTTTTGGAAGTAAGTCTCTGATAGCTGCCTTTACAAGAAGCAGCTATGAGATACGTTCATTATTTCTACTGCGAGAAATAAACCCTCGTTCTGTAATAAGTTTGGTTTCTGCTGAAAGCTGCAGTGAAGACAGATTCTCCACAAAGTTTAAAAGGAAAAAGTGCAAGGAAAACCAACATTCATACTGATTACTGTATTTACAGCATATAACAAAAACTACATATTTCCTTGAAATAAATATGAAATGATTTATTTAAAAATAAAAATTAATACGATTTCAATAAATAAACAGTGATTTAAATATGATTTAAACTTACTTCTTAAAGTTTCTTATTACTATATAATTACGTTTAATAATAATAATTTCTTTTCATTGATAAACTTTATCAGATTACTTTAATTAAAAAATATCCTGTTATGACATCCTTTAATATAAAAATTCGATTATTTTTGAGCTATTTTCGCTTAAAAATGTTTCACTTTGTCTCAAACTTTTGCTATTTTTTCATTATTTAAAAATCTTTTCAATGACAACTTACTTTATAAACAATAGATGGAGTAGCTTCATCCTCAGACACAGCATAACTGAGATCTGGCTCCTCGAATCCCGTCGGATTCATTCTCTGATCGTGCTTCCCATGAATTCCCAGGGAAGTGGGACAGTCGGGGGAATTAAGACAAGTTTGAATCAAAGCTTTCCCGCTTTCACTGGTTATCATTGGTTGCAGTTTACGTGTTGCGAAAGTGTACACGTGGCCGGTCTCGCTAGCTACTAGTAGCATTACTTGTGTTCCAGTTAGAGTTGATAATTCATAAGCCTGAAAAGATGAGATAACATTGCATAAGTTTATGGACAAATGTTTGTAATGTAAAGATTATTTTATGAAGAATATTATTACCAAATATATAAAGAGCTTTGTTATAAGTAATCAAATGTTTGTCGCCTCAGTTGCTGTCAATTGTTTGTATATACTTTAGAGTATATCGTAAAAGAATATAACAGTATACTGTATAAGATTGTATTGTATAAAAATACATTACATAAAAGAAAACATTGTGCTAAGTGTTATATTGAAAAATAACCACAGTGACTAATTAAGTTGTAATAGCTGAATAAAATTATTTTTCTTATCGATTGATTGATAAATTTATAAATAAATAAACTGACTAATTAATTTATGTATTCATAACATAAAAAGCGAAGCTAAATTTAACACAGATGCATCAAAACGGATAACACCAATTTCTAAGATAAAACTAATTTCAATATTTCGAAAATACCAATATCAATAATATATGCAACCTTTTTCATTATTCCAGTTTTGCGTTTACTAAAAGTCGTATACCGTCTCAGCTTATTTTCAATAAACTCCATTTTTATTTTGACCCTTCCTTTGGTTTTTTTCCCCGGTCGTGGCCCGTCCACTATTAAAGTCCCCGCTCCCCCCGCATCCACTCCGCACTGCCCGCTACCGAACCCAGACACTTCCCCATCGGAATCCGAGCTATCGTCCGAGTTATCGATGCCAGCGGGAGTCGTGCGTTTTAAGCCGGTCGTGAATTGAGCCGAGGGCTGAAGCGAAGTTGAAGTTTGGTTACTTGATGAAAACTGATCGGAATTGTTGGAATCATTTGCAAATTGTATTCCATAAGGGTGATGGGTTATTGTAGAAGACGAAAGTACTCGATTACTATTTGCTACACTCTGCATGAATAATAAACATTATGATATAACATAAATGTTTTATGTTATATCAAGTGTTAAATATAGTTAAGACCAGCATCGTTAAGTATTGCAATGCTATTAATTATTGTATTAATATTATATTTCGTTATTAAAATGTAGAGTAAATATACTGTATTAGATATAATGATATTATCATTAGAATTCTAGCAAAACTGTAACTTTGCGAAACTTTATCTAGCAAAAACATATTTAATTTATCATATTTATAGTGAAAAGATACAATAAAAGTGATACCTTTACAGGAGACTGATCATTATTAGTGATCGAATTATCCAAACTTCTTTGTACAAATGTTAACCCAGTTGAAAATGCAACACCTTGATGCATCTTATAATCTGCGAAAGTTTTAAACTTGCAGTGTTTTGCTGATATAAATATTGACTCCGCGTAAAATCACCGAAGAAGTCAAAAGTTACAAAACTTAGTAAATATTCAGTGCGTACATAGAAAGCTAAGGATTTTCTTGTTTGGGTATTTGCCAACAATTCATGGCTCATCCGCTACAAGCGTTTATTGCACCATAAGCCATATTAGTAACTTAGCAGCTTCCTAATCTAGATGTCTACTTTGGGTGGATTGTTGAAGCTACACTCCTCGCTCTGAAAAATTAAGAAATTAACTCTGGTTGTTATTTTTGTTAATGATTTTTTGAATATATATGCAAAACATTAATTATAGATAACTTTAGCCCTAAGTAAATTTGATGTTATTAATTCATGCATGTATACATTCTTTAAAACACACATCGTCTGAATTAAAATTGATTATAAAAGTATTTGATATTTTTTTAACAATAAAGGATTTTAAGTTTAGATTAATTCCAATATATAATATTGCAATATACAATATTGCACAATATAGCATATTGAATTGCAATATACACTATTTTATATTGGATTGCAATACAATATTGCAAAAGAAATTCAGACCAATGAAATTGTATTAACTCCCCCCCTCCTCCCCCATGAATGAAATTCCATATACACTACCCGTAGTATCATATATATACCTATGGATCGGTGTATCGTTAAGCCATATAAGTGAACAGCTGCTCTCCAATCCAGCAACGGGCATAGCTACCCGCAGCTACCCGCAGCTCTTTAATAGTCAAAGTTTCCATCCAGCTCTCTTTGCAAAGTTGCACTCAGCTGAAATAGCAGCTGCTATGAAAGGCCTCGTGCATCTCTCAAGTCTGTATTAGCCAATGGGTCTACTACAGAAGGTTTCGTGAAAATATGAAACTTGTAATTTATAATGTTGATGTTTATTTACGGATAAGAGGTTCACTTTCTTTTCGTTATGTTGCTTGTTTTGAAGTGATGTGAATGATGTTTATTTGGGTTAAGGGTTAAGTAGTTTAATAATTTTTAATTATTTTTACGGCAAATCTAGTTTGTAACAAGGCGGCTTGAGGAAACTTTAAAGACAGTTTATATACTTATGTATACTTATTTCATAAACATTAATATAGTTAATAATATCATGAACTAAGATATACATTCGTTCAGAATCGATGACTTTAATAACTTTCAAAAAAGTGCAAATTAATTATAGAAAATCTAAAATCAAACCAACGTTCATCTTTAATCCGCATTTAAGAGATTTTCTACTTTTTACTGTTTAATCTAGCAGATGACATCTACTTATGCAGCTTTGTGTGTCATTAGTGTCTTATTCCAGTTTATCTTTTTATTCTTGCTGTCTTGGAGTAGAAATTAGTGATTTTGATACTATCAAAGTCTTCTCGTGATAGATAGTCTCACAAAAATCTTCTTAAGCCTTTGATAGATGATAATAATATGTTTCATATACTGTTATATATTACGGTATAAAAATAATTTTATTTACATTATCAGTGATAGAGAATTTTTATCAACATAATATACAAGTTAACTTTGCGGTTGATCTGCTATCATATATGGTCACATTCTCAGAAACCGTTTCTTGCGAGCATCAAGTAGCACGCACATCTTAATCAAATCTTCTACTGCCATACTAACGCTAAGTCGAGCGATAATAGAGTTTAAAATGACATTCGCATCACGATATCTAAAAGCGTATCGCTGACGCACTACAACGACTAAATATCGCCACTTTGCGAACGTAATCCGCAGATAAATCGCGCTAGTTAGTCGCTCAAGCAGTCGTTAAGTGAATGTTAAGAATGTTCTGAATGTTAAGTTTATATATTTGATATTTTTTGTATCAATTATTGTACTGTGATTAAAGTCTCAGTGTTGATAAAATGACAATAAATTAAACTGTATATTCCCACTGTTGATAAATGAAAATCTTGTTACTTTGGAATTGTTCCTATTTTCTGTTGGTTATGTGTGAATGTTTGTAACTTGATTCTGTCTGACTTTTGACAAACAGCTCGTGTGTTTAAATGTTTATTTTCAATAAATAAATAAATTGACGATGAAATAAATAGCGACGTGGATTTTATTACAAATAAAATATGATGCAACTAACCAACAAAGTTACATAAATAAATAAACACATACTTAAACGCTGTTAATCATCACGTCGCATGCAAGCGATGACAGACACGATGCTCACACGATGCGATTCAAATAAAGACGAGGTTTTATTCAGACGCAAATTTGTTTAAATCTTCAGTGAAAGTCTCCGTCGTCGGCTTTCAATGGGCAATTAGGAGACTCGGAAATACACGCGTCGACCCGATTAACCGCTTTATTGAATGTTGGCGTGATTCGTAAAGCGACCAAGACGAGACGAACAAAATCTGTCGTTCATCACGTCATAGTCAATTGACACTTTAAATAACAATTCATGCTATAAATACGTTAGAATACTAAAATACGTTACAATGCTAAAATATCACAGTCTTTTTATTCGCTATAATACTGCTACATAGTCCTGCAGTTTATTTTTTGTTAAAAAATAGTTAACCTGAGAGTGTTTGTTATTATTGTCTAAAAAGTGAATACAAATGTTACTTTTGCAACTTTTGTAGTAAAAAATATGAAATAATTTTTTTAATTGATCATTATTTTAAATTTTTTCTTTAAGCGACTACTTTTTCTGCAGATATCTTTTTACGTTTTGTGACCCAGATTCTAGTTAATATTTTCAGTACAACTGATCTACATTAACTTTATTTATTTATAAACAGATACATAAATGCTAATTCTAATCATAATAATATTACAGTAAAAGATTGAAATTCAGAATAATAAATTAAAATAATTTAAAATTTATTTTTCGTATAATGTTATACAGTTTATTATAAGAACGATAGGTTTTTTGTAAGATTATTCATTAAGCACAATTACAATCAAATTCAGCCACTAATTGAGCTTTAAGATTCACAAATTATTTTTGACTTAAATGCTCATCCATTCTTTCTACAATTATTTAATCCCAACTGATTCAAATTATAATGAACTCGCAACCGTTGTCCGGCTCCGTGATTTGTCAGACAATTATTCGCGTCGGTTCGTCGCGAGTAATTCGATTGTTCTATTCGGATACTCATCGCGGCGATTCATCGCGGCGTTTACCCGCACGCTTCCGATTGCGTCTCTTTCTTCCGTCGTGTCGCGGCGACGTTTGGCGTTTTTGATTCGTGCGTCGCCTTGTTGTCGACGACAAATCATTGTCGCGGCGACTGATTTGAACCTCTGGGGGACGTCGCCGTCAACGCAATGAAGTGATCTAGTGATTAGGAGACCAATTAGACGAGAAGACGCGAGTTACCTGTAACAAAATAGACGAAAATTGTAACGTGAATGAGTTAAGAGAAATAGGACACATTTTTTGGTAATATGAAACAGTTAGATTATAATTAAAGATCATGTGGCAATAATTACAATGCGTTATTATTTACTGTTGTTATTTAAACATTTGAGCATTTCCTGCTATCAGCTTGATTTAGATTATTAACTTGTCTAAAATTAGACAAGTTAATAGTTTTTTGATATCCAAAGTAAATTCAGACCCCATGGTTGAGCATTGCTACAATGACTGTAGCTTTGTTTGAATAAATAGTCAATAGATATCTACTATCTGTATGTTATACAGATGGACTTAAATATATTAGATTTTTGATCAAACAGACACATCATTACAATGGCAGATATTTAGCAAATGTTAAATGTGTATTTGAACATAATTATGACAACACAACATTTAGAATATCCCTATAATTATAATTATAACTGAACGTCAATCTTGTTAACATTGAATTACTTATTACATATATTGTCAACATTCTAACTATAGAGATAATCTGTTATTATTGTCTAATATTGTTTTTGAACGGCAATAAACAAATTAGAATTTAAAATTTCTATCAATTTGACGAAATATATACAAGAAGATTGATGCCATAGTTTAATCTACATATTATGTCTTCGTTATCATTCATCAATTCTGTCATTTTGAACAACGTATATTTTTATCATATAGTTGTTATTAAGTCTACACTTTAAAGCTTTAAACTGATCAACAGGAAACGAATATTATGCTGTATACGATTGTGTCATCATCATCATATGATGATCATGACAAAAAATATCAAAATTGTTTACGAAAATAACTATGACAACTAAAATATCAGTAACAAATTTATTTTCAGTTAAATCATTCTCAAATTCTAAACTCTTTCATTAATAAGCGTTTTCTATTGGTTGGCCGATTATCTGACTGCTGGCAACACGAGCCAATCGTTTTACTCCATCTAACTGTCTCTGCATCTTCGATAATATGAGAAAGCTAGAATTGCAAAGTCGTACAAATGAAAACTAATCTGTGATTGGTCGCAGAAAGCCAATATGTGATTGGTGGTACTGGATTTAAATGCAATAGATTAGAATTAGGCAATATAAAACTGATAGTGTATTTAGACTGCAAAGTGAGATTTTTGTATTCATTCAATAAATTTATATAGATTTAAATAATAAATTTTTGAAATACCGAATCGAGAATTCGGTTACGATTTATTTTATGTTTACTGAGCAACAAATTCGCAATACTAAAATTACAATACTTAATAATAGAAAAATAATCTACACATGGTCAAAAATGAATTACGTATTTTGATCGTTTGCTTTTAATAGCAATAAGTCTTTTTAAAAGCATTGATTTGTTCGATATCCACTGTTATAGAAATAATAATCGCGTAACATACTGTAAATTACATCATAGGTACTGAAATACTTATTATATTATATTAATATTTCAAATATTGATATACGAGAACATTTAAAAAAGCTTGTGGTGGTAACGATTCTTTTAAAAAAAAAATTTATGAAAGTAGTTGTACGTTTAAACATAAATGAAAAGCTTACCTTAAATATATAGTATTTAAGGTAAGCTTAAATACTATATAGTGCAGTGTATACTTATACTATACTATAATCATAGATTATTGTATATACTGTATAATCATAGACTATATTATCTTACTCGTATAATATTTGTATTCTGGTTTTAGATACTTACTGTGTTTAAATTGAGACATATTCAAATACTAAAAAAGATGAAGAATTCTTCCGTTTCATTCAATTCCGTCTCTTCAGAAAACACTTCAAAATTTACATCATTTCTTATCGATGACATTCTAATGCAAAAACAATTAAGAAAACAAAACAGCGAAATCAATAAATCTGAATTTTCAACAGTCAAAAATCTTTTTAGCCCCATAATTTCCAGTAGGTTTCAATCGCATAATGAAGCAACAAGTTCGTATAGTCAAATGGATAGAAAATCATCGGAATTTTCCAGTTTTATGGAAAATAAACCGGACAGTGTTCCGTGTTCTCAGATTCATCGACAGAGGAATGGGTCTTTATCCCGAGTGATGTCCCCCATGGCGAGGTATCGTCTCCAGGCTTACCTCGGATCTCAGAGGACCGGGACGCCACTGTCGGCCTTCAGTCAGTCACAAGCGAGTCATCAAAGAAATCTTAGCAGCATTCGACCTCTGTTTCATCATATAACGTCTCATTTGGAAAGATCTTTCTTAATGCAGACTGCTGAAGGTAATTAATTATAATAGAAGATTTACAAAACTTATTTTTCAGAAAAAAATAATTTTATGATGAAAAATTGAGTTATTAAAAAATGAGTAAATTCAAATTGATTTTGTCCTATTTAATAATAGGCCTATTTATGAGAAGTGTACTTTAATGAATTTGTCGCTGATTAGTAAGGTTATGCCTGTGGAAATATTCTCTATAACGATATTAAATTAGTTGAGTACAAATTCACTGTGTTGAGCTTTGCTGTTAATTGTTTATTCAAAATTAACAAAGCGAAATTGTTGAATGATTGTATATACAGATTTAAAGTAATTCTTTAAAATAAACTCGTAAATCTCAATTATAATACTGCTTTGTAAGCGTTCTACGCTTTATAGACATTATTTGAACTTAACATTAATTTTCTTGCATATTACTGAATATATTCCCTTAATTGATATTGTTCTTATTCATTATTTTTTATATTTTGTATTGACTTAAAATAGCAGGTTTTGTATTTTTAGAATCATTAATACATATTTCACTAAATCTTTCATAATTAATAATATTTGACTATATATTGGACATTATAGAGTTAAGTTAAAATTATGTTCATGGACTCGAAAGACATTTGTCTGTGTCCGCTCATTCTTTTAATTTGCTCAACTATTATTGTTATTATCTAATTGTCATACTAACTTTGATATATTGAAATAAAGGTGTCAACCTGTTAAAAATAATATATATTTGTTTCGATAACTCTCAAGATATAAATTTTAAATGACAAAGTTGAAATAAACTAAATTGAACAGATAATTCAATAAATATATCCGTTAAAATGAATGCAGTAATTAAATAACAAATTAAATAACAGGTTATCACTTGAACAGTCTTCTGCAACATCAGCATGATGTCAACAGTCCCCTTCTTACACCCTCCAACACTCGCTGTAGACGCAGAAAAGCCAGGACAGTATTCAGCGATCAACAGTTAAATGGTTTAGAAGAAAGAT
Source organism: Oconnorella tubifera (assembly GCA_034700105.1). Taxonomy (NCBI): domain Eukaryota; kingdom Metazoa; phylum Annelida; class Clitellata; order Enchytraeida; family Enchytraeidae; genus Oconnorella; species Oconnorella tubifera. The sequence goes on from JAQIXG010000050.1 coordinate 20,395, forward strand.
TCGAAGCACAGAAATATCTTTCAACTCCAGAACGTGTAGAACTCGCTACGCAACTGAATCTATCTGAAACTCAAGTATAAAACTTTGAAGTATTTTATATAATGCATGTTCTTTTATAACATGATGTAGTTATGTTAATTACATTGATATAATGAACTGTTAAAGCGATTTTTCAACCGTTTTTTAAAGTCAATTCTACAATTTAATAACTTAACAATTGTTAAATAACTTAACAATTGATAGAAAACAAAGTTCATTTCTTTTATTTTTTTTGTTTAATAATTAACGTAAACTCAGCGATGAAAAATATAATATCATTTTATTTCGCAAAAAGCAGACAAATATCATATAATAAGACAAACAAAAAAATATTTAAAAAGGAATCAATACATCATTTAGCATTAATGTATATGTGTGTACAAAAAGTATAATATGTATGTACTTATTATAATGATTATAATAGCTTCAAATTATAATCACAATATCGTAATTTATTGAAACGGTCAAGTTGATGTCAACAAACTAAGTCATGTTAAGACACCAAATTTAAAAACATCTAATTTGTTAATCAACACAATCCTGCTCTCTAATTTACACGATACCGAACAATAACCTAATTCGCGTCATGTCGCGCGACTTCGTTAGCGCTTGATTGCTGTCGAATTAATCCAATAAATGACGTAATTGATTTATCGTCGAGAGAGTAGCGTGCGTGGACGCTCTGGTGTGAATAGATGTCGCGGTTAGCCTAGCGACGCGCGAAGCTCGACGCGCGACGGAAATTAGCGCCAAACGGTCGCTTGATTAAAACGTTTGATGCGACGACAGTGAAATAATAATGTTGTCAGAATCTTCGCATCTAATAATGGTCTAGTCGTTTTGCAACGTATACTCTGAACAAGTAAATTTAAATGAATAGCGACTAAATTCATAATATAAATGCTTCACTATAGTCAGTACAATATATTAGTAAACTTTTATTTTATACAGGAATTAATTTGTTCTTTAGAAAACTAAATAAAAAATAAGTATTAAATATAGACCATCATTGAATCAGTATAAGAGTTATTGTTATGAGTTAGAACTGATAAAATTAGTTATATTAATCATGCATTTAATTTAGTTTTAAAAATAATTAACCAATTTTTCTTTAATTAAATAAACTGCTAATTTTATATCTTAAAATAATTGTTAAGCTTGTGATAATTTTTAGGTTAAAACTTGGTTTCAAAATCGTCGAATGAAACAAAAGAAAGTTCACCGAAAATCACATGACGAAATCGACCAATCATTGATCGAAGATAAAGTGAACAGTTCATTGAATGATGACGACATCTCTCGTTGTCATGATATCGTTGATGACGTCAGTAGCGTGGGTAGTTACGAGTATTGTTGCCAAGGTAACCAAGAGGACAACGAGACGGACGAAGAGGCATCTACGAGGACGGTCAAGAAAGAATCGTTTAGTTTGAATGTATTTGATTGTGTAGAAAAGCAAAACAGCATTTTGACTTATTGAATGTTAAAATACTGAAGAGAATAATTGATTGGCGGTAGAAATAGAAATAATAAACATTAATAATTATTTAATAATATTAATTAGTTTCAGTATTGTGGCGTGCAAAAAACTTTTATATTAGGAAAAATTTCAATGACATAAAATTTCATTTGATGTAAATGTCAACGTTGTGAGATATTTATTGAACATGTCTAGTTGTATTTTTTTATTTATTATATCAGATAATCATAGTTTTAACTAATATTAGAAAGATAACAGTTGTAACGGATAAAATACCAATACTCAGCAGATGTCGCTTGCTAAAGTCGATTTCGGATTATTTCGTACGGTATTCGCTAGATGATTAAATGCTTGTCTGAATCGTGCTCGATCAGCATTCGCTATCGATATCGATATCGGCAGTAATTGCGATCGAATACGATCACGATCGATCCAACTCGATTGTAGAAATTTTAATTAAGTTAAACTCAGTATATATTGTAGTAGATATACATTAATTTAAAAGATCTAAAGTTCGTTTTCTTTAAAAAATCAAAGAGCTTTATTATCGAAGCATAACTTTATAATTAATAAACTAAAGAAAATATTGAATTGAACACAAGCATTTTAAAAAATTAACGGGATAATCAAATAGTATGCATATCTGTACGAGTACTTGTTTTGATCATTCATTCATCTTTTTGACATCAGTATATTATCAGAATCTATCTTTTTGTTTCAAAATTGCTGACCGTCTTTTCAGTTGCTGTTAGGTTTGTTTCTTTAATGGAGGGGTGGAGACAGTTAACTTTTACATACCTGGCGGAAAGATAATATTTGTGACAATAGATATACCTAGAGATGTTAAATAATAAAATAAGGATAAGGTACTATTATCTAAAACTATTACTGGTATGAGTTGAAATATATTTCTTTATTATAGATGTCAGTGTAGTTTATAAGTTATCTCAAAGATTGATGGTATTGAAATCTATCATCAAGATGTCAATATCCATGTCAATTACTTCTATCAACAATGCAGCAGTCTGCCTATTAGATAACTAATGTTACTGATCACGCGACAAAGAAGCTCCAACAGTAATAAAAATGATCCCAGTGTCTTATTACGGGCATTAATGGCTCCTTTCCGGTCATTGTTGTAAGTTGGTCTTTCTAGCAAAAGGCGGGCTGTTAAATTGTTGCAATATATTTCTGAAATGTAGGAGACAGATTTTTTAACATTTTTAAATTATTTTTTAATGACTTCATAGTGTAATTGTAGTGGTAATTCCTAAAATTTATATTTTATTTATTGAGTTAATTTATAAATTAAACCACAATAAAACTTTTTTACTTGGTGGAACTAAAGATGTAACATAAGAAATCAATTTGTTAATGAAGTTATGGTTTTAATTGTACAAAGTTAATGGAGTGCTTCCAGCAATGTGCGTGTATCCAAATATGTACCACTAATAACTTTATTCAGTTTTAAAAAAAGCATATTTATTCATATTATTACTTAAATATTAGTTAATTTTAAGCAATATCACCGTAACTCCAACAGAAGTGAATTCATAAAATATCACATCTTTATTTAAAATACAATCTTTCATGTATTTATTATCTCACTAAATTTATAATCTGTAAAATCTATTTTCGTATCCATCTATAAGAAAAAATTAAGTTATGATTAAGTTATGATGAAGCTAATGTTACAGTCTATGATTTCGGTCAAAATCTTGATTTATCGCACTAAGCCACCAGGATGCTTCTGGGATATTTTGAGATTTGATGAAGATGCCTAATAGCACTTAGTCTCAGGAAGTGAATTAAGCTAGGAAAGCAATGTTGCTAATTCCAATGAATCTGTTCTCAGGTCTATACGTTGTTCAATGCTAGATCAGTTCAAACTGCATGGTAAAATTAAGTGCCGTAAAAGTCACACTTTTCGAGAAAATTATCAGAGTAAAAGATATAGAGTTATAATTGATATAACGAACTCAAAATTACAAATAAATTTATGTTTAATTAAGAAGCGGATAATATGAATCTGTAGCATATTTATTATGAGAAATTGCTGAGTATATATTATGTGAAGACATGTTATTTGTTGTACATTTTCGTCAAATAATTGTATTATTATAATATTGATGAGTGCAAAAATCTATGATCTTATAAAACTTAACTTCTATTAATTTTTCTGTATAACTTATTTATTACTACGGTATTAATAAATTATAAAGGTAAAAACAAATTTAATAACCTGACTAAAGTAATAGTTAATGGAACACATAACTGAAAAATATCGCTAGCTTGAAGCCTTTAACAATATGAAGCTCGTCAATATTTCTATCACAGTGTCATCTCGATGAGTAGGTGCTGTTGGCGAATATCGAGATAATTTAATTTTAAGACAAAATTTTTGGACGACACTTAAACATCAAGCAGTTTAATAACAGTAACATTATAGTATAGTAATGTAATGATATTAAAAATGTCATTAATAATATCAGCAGCGATCAGATAACTATAGTATTATAATTCGTTTGGTTTGTCAGATTGTTTTTAAAATAAGTTTTTAAACTTATTTTACTAATAAATATATAAATCAAGTAATGTGTAATGTTTGTTGCTTGCACTTCATTGAATGTGTTCTGATATATGTTAAATGACTTAGGTGCTTTACACTAAATATCATAACTATACCCAGCACTGAGATTCAAATATAAATATAATAAAATCCTGAACTTATGAATCTAGAGAGATTCTACATTTCTTAATGTTAAAATTTTTCAACAAATGCCAACTTCACGATTGATTTATTTATACTTTGTTAAACACGTTCAGGCATAGAAAATGTTACTTACTATAACTTTCATAATATATACATTGTAGATTAATTAACATTCTCGCTCTAATCAAATGATAAATTGACAATAATGTCCATCTTATTTAATTTAATCCAAGCACATGATTCAGATACGTTATATACGATATAGTTAACCTCAAAACTTCAATTTTTGACAGTTTTTTGTCCGGGGGTAGGGTCGGTAAAAGTTTCCTCAGTTCGGTGAAAGCCGCGTTGAATGCCTCGACCCTGATCCGCTCCCTCGACGCGTGGGCGCTCCGGTACTTATCGGTCGCTCGCCGTCGACGCCGCTTTTCGTCGCGCGTCAAAACTTGCGCGTCTTTATCAGCAGGCAACATTTACAATCCGAAAAGAATGAAATCCGAAATTGAAAATAATTAAAATATGAAGTGCTTGAAATCCGAAATGTTAATCATATTTTCCACCAGTTGTATGATTATTGCAATAAATTTGATCTCACTTTATTATTGTCAAACAGTTTAATTTACTAAGTAGATTAAGTAAAAACGACTAATTTCTAAAAGTAAAATATGAATTCAAAACGTTTAAAAATCATTATAAAAATTTAAGTACGTTTAGACTGATTTATTTTAGTCAGTCGTTAGTTATTACTGTAGTAAAAATAAACATTACAATTCTTCTTAAATCAGCGATAAATTTATTAAAATTATAAAGTTTTTGTTTTTAAAAACTGAACAATTTTGTGAATTATCTTTTGTTCGTTATTTAAATCTTTTATAGTTATTGTAAAGGTCAAAATATAATATAATATACACTAAAATAACTATTTATTGCTTCTAAGATCTTATTAATATAGTCTGTATTTATGTTACAATATGAATTTCTTTGATATCTTATGAACGTGTATACTATACTGTATAGTAATTTTAAAATATAAAATGACTTGACAACACTCCAACCTTGCCTAATAACAGGTTATGCTACTGCGTGACAGATCGAAAGCATCTGTTATATGCTGATCATCTTTCTCATTAATATCACGAACATTCGCCAAGTGTCGCTATTAAAAACTAAGATTGAAATTCCATTTTAAAGCAGTTATAATGCAGTAAAATCTTTCAAATAGTTTAAATTATTACCGATTAAACAACTATGATCAGAAATTATTATGTTTAAAGGCTGACGTTATTTTAATTTGGCTGATGTGAAATATAATAATGATTGAATTCTGTTAAAATCAAATAGCAAACATTATTTTGTAAACATTTAAACACAGTATTTACATTTAAACACAGTATTAACATTTAAACACAGTATTTGCATAAAAATAGTATTATACTTAATTTAGTATTATACTTAACTTATAAAAATAGTATTATACTATAGTTACTTAATAAAATTGAACGTTAATATTGTATAGAAGACAAACATTTGCCAAAAAGATTAACATTTAAATTCCTGGTTAAGGTTAAAACTTAACCTTAACCTTTTTGCGCAAAAGGTATGATTCTTTTGCATTTATTTTTTGATATTATATTTTATAGGCAGAGTATTACTTAATTTCGTTAGTTATATATTCTTTAATTTAAACGTTAGTTTATATTACAATGGTGTGTTATTTAAACGAAGCATTACTCTTATAATATTAATATCGTATCAATCACGACATGTAATATAGATTGTAATTATTTGAACAAATTCTGAGCGAAATGGTTTATAACTAAAATAACAATATTATTAACAATGACATTATGAAATAATTGTAATAATAATTTCTGCACGCTGCAAACTGAATTATTTTGCTAGGTTTCATGTTCTATTAACAGTGACTTGGTCATTTTATTAGACTGTCTCAAAATCAAATATACAATTTAATAAACATTGCATGTTTGAAATCGACTTTAAATTTTCAATTCGATAGATGGCGATAGCTATTATTTTATTGTTTGAAGTTTTTACTCTCATTTACCAAGATACATAGCGTATAAGCAATTTATTTTGTTTGTCGATATTGAGATATAAACGTTACTAAAAATAAAATAAAATTGAAACGTAATTTTATAAGCAGTCGTCTAGTACACGTTTTTAATAGAAGACACTTGTTTTGGTAAATATGATTTTTATGTAATTATTTAATTATTTATATTCGCAATTACGATTAGAAAATGTACAATGTTTTTTTGTAATTGATCATAGTAATTATAATTAGAGTGTTTGAACGAATTAAGGTAAAAATCGTTAAAGCGAATTTACACACAACTTATCATTCACTCCATATAACTTGTTAAACAAGTATTTTAAACTTTCGATGTTTATTATAAGATTATTTCATAAAATTCACACTCTTAAAATTACTTTTATATTTAATACAATTTCCAAGCTCCAGGATACGTTATGTAGACGAATAGCAATTCTTTAAATTACAGAATAATTTGCGTAATTTAGAAATCTGTTTTCATAATAATTTGTTGGTATAATTCATCGATGCACGTAACGATTGCTTTTAATGATAAAATGTTTCGAAATATCATTTCGTCAATTAAGTTAATTATCGTATCGTTGATTACAAAATGTTTCTCGCTTTGAAAAATTTCTTTTAGGTACCATTTAAAAAGTATTCACCTGCATGCTTTGGATGCAATCGTTTCTTTGTCTTAATTTTTAGCGCTGATTTATGTGTAATAATTCATGTTTATTACAAATACTTATAAATCATATAAATATAGGGCTTAAATAACAATTGTAGCAGCATATTTATTAGAATATAAAATCTATCATTGTCACTAATTTATAGCATATTCTATTTTCTCAATTTTATCTTACATCCAATATATTACCAATCTACTATTTTTTATAGATGTGAATTTTAGCACACAACTAAATAAAGAGACATTGCTCTGTAAATTAGTCCTGCTAAGTATCTGAAATGTCATCTGCACTTGTAAATAGTTAGAAAAGATAGTTGTAGATTGAAATAAAAGTCCCGGGAACTACTGGACATGAAACACACACCAGGTGGCGTCATTTTTACTGCGATGAGCCTTACTTATAACCTGAAATGAGACAGAGACTTTGTTATAGAGAAGCTTTATTTGGATCAGCATGTCAAACATGAGTTACTGTTAATAATCACGCTGTATAAGCAAGTATGCATTGTTATGCATGAAGGATAGATTGCAGACATAAACTGTGAGATAAACTTGAAAGTTTTTATTATGAACGTAATATGAAACCTCCATAACAGAAATTGACATTTGATCGATATATAAAATATAATGAACCTATGAAGTAAGCACTGATTTTTATCTTATATCGAAGTAAAACTACTAACAGTTGTAAATTATGAAAACTGTTACTTTTAAAAGCTGAAGGCGATATTTTAAATTAGATTGAATTGTAATTATTAATTTACACGAAGTCAATAATAAAATAATTAACTTGTACGCATTTTATTAGCAAAGTATATTCATCTTATAAGAATTGGATATCGTAAAAAGTTATAAACTATATTTTAAAAACAAAAACTGAATCAATGTTTTACGAATTCAATTAAAGCTACTAAATTTAATAAAAATTATTTAACACCGTTTAATGTACAACTAGTAACATAAACGTTAAAACTATACATGAATTACTTCTGCTATCTCGGATTCATTTTTCATTCTCTGTCAATTATCGCTATGATTAAATATTAATTTATCGCATTGCAGTATTTCCAGCAAAGCGACAATAATTATTGAAAAAAACGTAGAAACTCTCTCTCTCCCTCGAAATGCATCTCTAGAGTGTCGTGAGTTTTAGAATTCATTGTCGGATGAAGAATCGCGAAGAAGTCGGTTCGACGATTTGTCCAAATCTTTAGCAAGGTTATTACGGGTGAAATATTACCCGGCGGTTCAGGGAGTCATCTGACCTTGTTGTCTGTTCTTGCCGCATCAGTAGCGACATCGCGCGGAGGTGCGGCGATTTGTTTTCACGAAGAGACGTTATTGTGACCCTTAGAAATTGAAACTAATTTAAAATATTGAAGAAAATTTAAATCAAGTTTATTGAGTATAGTGAAGATTGTTTTGGGATTTTCATCACATAATATTATCACGGGTGTTAAGTGTTAACTTTTTAAATTAATATAATAGGAAGATAATTTTTGAATTCTTTACTGAATTTTAAGATTTTAATAGTCAGTGATACATTTTTAAAAATATCAATATAAATTTCGACATAAGAGATAAGGATGTTTAAATAAATATAAATATATTGACTGTAATTTATTGATAAATAATCGGCACAACAATTTTATTCTTACGGGAAAAAACCTTATAATTTTTGTAGTAATATTGTAATTTAGAAATTGTTAATTCATCGTGTATTGGAAATATGCTTAAATCTAGATTAAACATTTGAACTTATTTCTTATCACGACAAAAAAGACTTGCGATATACTTTTTACCAAACCATCTAGAAACAAAATTTATTTCCCATTTATTATCAAACACACGCAATGAAAAAGAGAATTAATTATTAATTTCGTCAACCCTTGATTTGATATTGGCGGATCAATGTTGATTTATTCCGAACAAATCGATGATGTCGATGTTGTTACACGCGGTTTTTTTTTCTCGAACTTGATCAGCAAGCCTCCCTCTTTCCCCCTCGCCCGTCAGCGATAATCCTCGAAAGTCCGCAAGCGGAGCATACACGCAACATCAGTCATAAACTTTGTTCTATTAAAAGAAGAAAACAAATATTCTTTTCGACGACATTTAATGTTGTGAGAGACTGCGAGTCGTTGCATGAACAGATTGCATTGTAATGATGTCGGTCGAGAATGCCTAATAAGTTGATGTAGATGCTTGTTCGTTGAGATAAAGCGTATTAATCATTTCGCTAATAGCTCGAGCTCAGAAATTCCGTTTGCGACACGTTTGGTATTAATTTATCATGCGATTATGCAGCAAAAAATAGAAATTGATTTTTATATTTTGGTAAGATATCGTGGTAGTCATTTCATAGTGCGATATTCAGTTGTTTGTTATTTTGAATCTGTTAGGCTATGCCAAACGTTATTTTACGAAAATAATGTTTTTGCTGCAACTTTTGAAATTAATTTAATTTACTACAACATGTGTGTAAAATTTATTCATGTATTTCTATGCGCGAGCAATTTCAATAAACAACTACTAAACACAATTACTAAACAACTATTTTTATAACTAGGCCTACTAATTGAAATTATTATAAATACATTTAAGGGACCACTCTAAAAATGAAAGTAAGATATAGAACATTTTATTACAATGATTAACAATAACTAAACATAATTTACAGAGGCTTGTTTGTTATCATTAACGTTGCATATTCTGGTTATCTGAAATATAATCTAGTTACCACGATGTACATTTTTTTCTACTGAATTACTTTACTTATAATTTAGGAAACCAGTAAATAGTATGTCAATGCGTAGATCATGCAACAAATTCCTGCTACAAATTGCACATCAGCAAGTTTAAAATAGCTTCAACCGCAAAGAGAGATTGAGAAAAATTTGATTAAAAAAAAGAAAGTCACAGATATCCGGTCTAAATTCTGATTTCAGTCGTATGGACTCGACGGCGTCTAAACAACTCGATTATCTCTAATGTCTAACGGATTAGTTAAGATAAAAAGTACGAATGCTTCTAGTGTGGCTGTTATTGATAGCATGGACAAAAGAAAAAAACGAATATATACTAGTTTACTATATTCGAAATAGCAAAGTTTCAATTTTTGTAAAATACCTTTTGAAGTTTTAATGGTAAGACGTTAATCTAACAATATTGATGTTTATGAAGTAAAAAAATAGACGTTCGTTTTTATTTGAAGGAAGATTAACTGTGTTTAATAATTTAGTTTTAAAGGCAAGCGTGACAGTGTTTATAATTAATGATTTGAAATTTAAATGAAACTCTAAACAGTTACTATTATTATTAATTACAATATTTAATATTATTAATATTTATTAGCAATTGCATCATCATCTTATAACTTTCAACGAACTGATTAGGCTACGATTTGTGACTTATTTGAATTTAATTTATCATTAAGCATTATCTGTTTTATCTCTTTTTAAGTTAAATACTTTTACTATGTCTGAGGATGTTGCATTTGAATCTAACGAATTTTACACACAATCTGTCGAAAATCTCAGCATTTACGAAAATCCATTTCAAATCTGGTTCAACTTTAACGACTGCCAGTCAAACTTGCTGAATGATTCTCTCTGTCACTTTGGTAATGATAACACAAGTTTCAGCGAGTTGCTGGATCATAACAACTGGGCAGCTTTTCTTGTTGTTTTTCCTCTTCTCACAATGTTTGGTAATTCACTTGTTGTGCTAAGTGTCTTCAAGGAAAAGTCCTTGCAGACGGCAACAAACTACTTCATAGTTTCTCTCGCTATCTCTGATATTATGGTTGCTTTGCTAGTGATGCCTTTATCAATCTACGTTGAGGTAGGAACTGTTTAATTACCATTCAGAGTTAGGTGATTTTGGTCAAACCATTCTAGGTCTGTAAGAATTTTTTTGTATATAAATTTTCTACGACTGTTAATAAATTTCTGTATAGACAAGCAAGGGATGTAAGAGATTTTTGTATAGGTTTAGTGCTTTCCCCAAAAACTTCAAAACTTTTATTTGCTAAAATCTTATTCGGCTTATTGTAGTCTCTATCGACATTCTACTATATGAATCAGAAGAAAAATTATTTCATTGGGCAGCATTTTTTTAATTTCAGAAAGCTGCTATTAAATATAGAACAAAAGTTAAATTGTAAGACAACATTTTAATTATCTTAGATCAGATAAAACTTTTCGTTCGATGAAATATTTCTTTCACCGACAGAATAATGAGTGAATAGTTTCATTTTGTAAATTACTTGAAGAGTTTAGTTCACTATCAGCTGCCTATTTCAATGTACTCAATGGGGTATTAAATTAATGATTTTTCTAAAACATAAGCATCTTTCAGTTGCTAAATAGTAATTATTAACTTAAATTATTCCGACTTTCAATTTCCTATAATCAGTAAGAGGCTTTATTGGTCGATATGAGTTTGGAAAATTAATTGACAATCTGAACCATCTGTTCTTTGTGTAATTTTAGTTTCGTGTAGTTTTATTTACACAGTTTTTAGATTTTACCTTAGTTTGAAATTTCGAAAAGTTTTAAGAAAATTTTGTTTTAAGAATCTTTCGATTTCATTTCAATTGAATTTATTGAATTGTCATTTAATTTAGTTGACTACTAACAGCTAATATATTTAATTTGAAATGAATGCATTAATTAGAGTATTAATTAAAGTTGTTACTTTATGTAGGCCTAGTATTAACATTATACAGCATTATATTCCATAAGTAATTGACCTATTCAAACTAAATAATTTATGCGTTTCAATTAGTAATTAGATTCATCAATACATGACAGCTTATATTGTTCTTATTTCGTCTGAGATTTCTCAACTCACACGATTTCAACGTTTATCACGCGGACAGCAAATCTTTCATAAATTCCTCCAGTCCTATTCTGCGTCTAATCCGAGAGAAGAAAGCAATCAGGACTTGTAATCCTGCATTCTTTCAGATCGAGATGCGATCTTGACTCACAATTTTGTGACTGACTATAAAGTCTAGCATACAGCAACAGCTTTCTAAGTTTTTGTCCTAAATAAACATTATGTAGATTTTTACATTCAGACTACTGTATAAAACAAGTTAAATTTAATCCGTTATTTTGAGACCTATTTATCTTTTTTAAAGAATAAGTTTTATTATAACATATTGTGTATTACACAAATGTATTTTAAATCTATGAATACGCAAGGCTTTAATGAAGAACATCTTCTGGGAACTTTAATAAAAGCTTTTTTGCTAAAAAAATGAGTAGCCTGCGATATTTAAGTTCATTTTTACTTTTGTATACTGTAACAGCAAAGATATTGATTTTTCAAAATTTAAATTTTCTTACTCTTTTAAGGATTTCGCTATAATGTAGCAACCAGTATTCCACAAAGAATGGTATATGTAATATATGGGGTGCGATTGTTTTAATTCTTGTCTGCTATTAATCAATCTAAGCTGAATCAGTCGCATATGCTTTTGTGTTGATATTTACCAGAACCGACAGACATCAAGACGTCCAATACTACGAGTTCAAGAGACAAAAGTTGATTAAATCTGGCGCTGTTTTTAGTTCGCTCTCCTTCTACAATCAATAATTAATGAGATCTAATTCATTACGAGAAGTAAAGGAGAGAAACTTACGATCAGTTGATGCTTTTCTTGTCATCGAATTGCGAAACACAAATGCAACTTGGAATCAATTGCAGCTAAATTCCGCACTGAGTTTGATTGTGTCACCTCATAAAATCTAGCATAGAATGATACGAATGAATGTTACGTAATGGCGCATTAAGCTTCACCAGCCTTGAAACTAAAAGTGGGAAGCTTTTGTCAGTTAAATAATTCTATCTCGTCGTGGTCACAGTCCAGTGTCGGTCAAATATATCACGGATCACTAGTCTCGACGTCTCGATCATAAAAATAAAATATCTTTAGTTGCTGTAATAAAAGTATGTACTTAAAGTGAATTTACGTAGTAAAGAAATTATTTATCGATGCAAAACAGTAGAGTAGTAAAAACAGAGCAACTGTTTATTACATTAGTTAGAAGATAAACGAGAAGCTTTATCTTATGTGTATTATTTTATAACATCTATGGATTATTTTATTTCTGTAGAAAATTTTACTGAGTGATATGTTGTTTTACATATTTCTTTCATTTTTTGTCGTCTTGCGATTTTTTTAATATATTAACCTCAGATCCAAGATGTCTTATAATTAAAATCATTTATCTTTCATCTATTGCAACTAGTTGTGTGATAATTTAGCATAAATCTACCTCATACCTTTGTTCTAAAACTAGATGCTTCATATTTGTATAATAATATTTAGCAGATAAAAAGATATTACTTTAAATAGATAAAAGAATTTATTAGGATTAATAGACAGTTCCAGGATTAATATAGTACATCAAAACTATTGACAAAATTAATGGAACATTTATTTTGTTACATTTTACAACTCAAAGTCTTGCTTGTCATTTTTCAACAGCTTATTGTGTCGTGGTCTCACACTGTTCATTTTATTAAAACCTTTAATGCTTTCAAAAGCTAAAATCATATGATTTAACATCATTAGTAGGTTTATTATATTCTACATTTGTAGAGTTATAGTAAAATTTCATGATTAATTTTATAGTTGTTATGTTATTGCTGTTTTATTACAGTAATATTCCATAGATGACATATCGATTTCATGTTTATAACTAATGAAATGCAAATAAAGCCAGTGAAAACACAATGATAAATATATTGCTACTAGTAACATTGTTACTAGTCATTCAGACAGTTATTCGATCATTGTTTTAAGAGAGTTATTCGATCATTGTTTTATTTCTAATAGGTCACAAATTCTCAATGGCATCTAGGTGACGGCCTATGCGACACGTGGGTTGCATTTGACGTCATGTGTTGTACTGCATCCATCTTGAATCTTACTGCAATCAGTGTTGATAGGTAAAGTTAAGATTACTTTAGGTTCAGTACATTTAATTTATAATGCAATGCTTTAGGTCAAGCAAGCTTAATTTCTAGTGCAATGCTTGTATATTTTTAAAATAGCTTAATTTGTGTATTTTAGCACGTATGATTCTTTTAACAACCTATCTGTAACTCATTGATGTAATCATTAAGTTGACAGATTTGAAATGCGACAATCTTGATTTATCAGAAATGCACTGATTATTAATAATAAACATGCCGATTGAGATTCTTTGCTATTATATGGTGCAGCGTTTATTTGCTTCATTCGTAAACTGCTTAATTTGTGAAAGCTCAAAAGTATGCAATATAAAATTGTATTTCTTTTGAAATAAACTAAACTAGCAAAGTTGCTTACTTTCTGCATGCGATTTCTAACAAGTTATCGATGCATTCAGAACATTATTATACCACGCATAACTTTTCCACTGAACCAGCGATATCTAAGTCGCATCATTCACGAACAAAACAAAAGTTAATAGCTGTCATATAATTATATTTATTTCTCAACTAATGTAAAATTGTATTTGTTTCATTATTTACTTTAAGATTCTTCGCCGTCACTCGACCCATCCAATACGCCAAACATAAACATTCAAACCGAGTTTTTATAATGCTTGGTTTCACTTGGCTCATCGCTATAGCCATATCTTCACCCATCGCTCTGGGTATGAACTACACCGAGCGTCGCTCTCAAACACCCAACCAGTGCATCTTCTATAACGCCGACTTTCTTATCTACTCTTCAATGGGTTCTTTCTATATTCCCTGTGTTGTAATGATACTTCTTTATGGGAGAATATTCCTCGCGATACGAGCTCGAGCTAGGAAAGCTTCCCGAGCCAAAAGGCCCATTAGATCCGTTATTAGATCCCCTCCTGTGGTCGTAGACCCTAAGCCAGAGATTGCAAACGTTGCGCAGGCGAGCGAGGGGTCTACCTTAGCTCTGGATAATACCCGTATCAAGCGGGTTGTGCCTTTAAATCTGGTGACAATCGCGGAAGATTGCGACGTAACTTCAATTAATAATCTATCAAATTTTTCATGTAATAGAAAAATTGCAATAGGAAATCATTTAATTCTTCGAGAAAGTGGTCACGATGGATCGTTAACAGAAACTGCAACATCGAGTGAAGATCATGTAACAACAGATGAATCTATTACATTAAGTGCTTGTAATGCGGCTCCAATAAGATCTTTGGTGTTGTCGCAGCGTTCAAACTCAGGTCATCTGTGTGCTAATAGAGAGTTGCTACTCGGGTTACAGACAACTGATACTGAAACTGACACAATTTTGTTGCATTCAGTGAAACCAAACGTGATAGAAGAAAGCGCTACATCGGACTATGGCTTCAGTTTGCGTCACACAGCAGGACAAAGGCTATCATCTAATGCTGGTATATTTGATGAAAATGCGATTATTTGTGAAAATTCGACTAAAAAGATATCCAGTGGGTACATTCAGAAAGAAAATCATACTAATGAGAAGAAACCAGGAAATGGTTCTAATGTTAAAGAGAAAGAAAAAGCTTCAAGTAAACAAATGACTAAATTCTGTTTCAATATTCCTGCTAGAAAGCCGAAGAAAAAGAAGAATGATAAAAGCGCTAATAGGCGTGAGAGGAAGGCTACGAAAACTCTGGCTATAGTTTTAGGTAAGTTTGTAATTTGTGTTTGTTCAAAAAATGTAGATGCTTTTTACATATTTATGAATCTGAGATTAAAATCACAAAATCAGTTTTTCTAAGATACCAAAGTCTACATTTTTCACAGATATTAAATTGTATTTTAAACAAGTTCTCATTAATTACGGTAGAATTATTTTTTGTTGTTTATTATTTCCTGTTTTTGCATTGCTTGTCTGCAATTTTGTCAAATGATAAAATTGTATACATTTAGTTTGATGTTAAATAATATTTCTGCTGTAGTTTTAGTGACCTATACCAATTTTATTTCTCAATTCAATGTGTATTCTAATTATAGATCAATCACGTTTTAAGTGTAACGTAATTAATTACTGAAAGCAGTGATTAATTACACACGAACTTGACAGCTTTTACTCATTTATTTCTATAATACTGCTTTTACCAAAGGTTTTTAATTTTAATTCATAAAATTCTTCCGTTAAAGTTAATCACTAGAAACGACAGAATTGTATATATTTGTAAAAATACTTCACATTTGTGGAATGCGGACGTTTCGTCAAAGGACGATTCGTTTACGGACTGTTCGTCAAGGATATTCGTTAGGTTTGGGGTTAGGTTTAGGATTAGGGTTAGGGTCATGGTTAGAGTTATGGTAAAGGTTAGGGTTAGGGTTAAGGTTAGGGGTTATAAGAATCGTCTGTTATAAGAATAGTTTTTGACGAACAGTCCGTGAACGAATGGTCTTTTTTGACGAAACGTCCTAAAACCACATTTCTATAACGTCAACAATGAAGTAATCAATACGACATATATGTTACTTTTTCAGGAGTATTTTTGCTTTGCTGGGTTCCGTTCTTCACCATCAACATAATGAATGCGATATGTATTCGGTACGCTATGATTGATCACAGCTCGGCGTGTCAAATAGATCCCATTCTCTTCTCATTTTTCGTCTGGCTGGGATATATGAACAGCTTCCTTAATCCCGTCATCTATACAATCTTTAACGATGAATTCAGACGCGTGTTTACAAAGCTTCTTTTAGCTAAATGTATAAAACAGATATAGAAAATATAGAAGATCAATTTATAGCGATAGATAAGCCTGAATTTCATATTGTAGTTTCCCTGCCCAGTGTAGCCTATCCACCCTTTATTAGACCTTTGGTAAATTATAATCAAATCATTAAAACGTTTTATTAATTATTAAGTTATAAAATCACATAAGTTTTATTAATTATATAAGTTATTAAGTCTAAATTAACTCTTCATAAAGTACACAAATATCAGCTTTTTCAATCATTCAATTTCTTGAATCAGGTGTTTTTTATTAAATAATTCCGAGTGGTTTAGGCTTTTCTAACATCAGAAATGACTGTATTTGTGTTTATGAACATTTTATTTGAGGTTATATCTGTAATGATTTTTAACACTGTCGTTTGTTTTACTGTAATTAGCTTTTTAGACTATATCCTAGTAATGATTGATATTGAAGTTAACCGATTTTAATATAAAATGTAAATTATACTATATATAGTTTACACAGTCATAAGTCAGCTTTGCTGTTAAATTAATCGCACAAATCGTTAAATTAATTAAAAGGACGCAACAAGTGAGATTCATCCTGGGACTGGAATCAGAAACGTATAAGTTTTATTATTTATATAAGTTATTAATAATTAGTCTAAAATGCTAATAATAATAAATATATTTTTTAAGTTAATTATTTAGTTTACAGGATTTTTGTTCACTCAACTTGTCAGTCATTAAGCATAAGTAATTAGATCGATTAATTAATTCTTATAGATCATGTATTTTAAAATAGAATAATAAGACAAGAAACAAGTTTAATCAAGTATTTTATTTCATTCAAATTTCAAACATGCATCAGGATAACAACAGGAAAATAAGAAATGATTGTAGAAATGAAGTATAGAGAAAAGATTACAATTTCTAATTGGCATTATAATTATAAAATTGAACAGTAAGCTTATAATAATGTACAAAAATAGTCAAATAAAATATAAATGCAAGGTTTCTGATTGTTAAAAATACAGCTTCAAAGCTGAAAGAATTGAAGCAAAATTCTAAAAATACAACTTTGTTAATAAAGCTTTTAAATTTGTTTGTATACAAATATAAAATCACACATTAAAGTTACAAGTTAAATTTACAAGTAGCTTGATTCATCAAGAGTTCAAATAATGTAACATTAATATGAAATGATCAATTTGATACGCAAACTATTATTTTTAAAAAACCTGTTAAAGAGTGCAGCAAGTGAAGATAGCTAGCACTGCGCTTCGATTGCAAACACTAACACTGATTGCAATAGAAGCACTATTACATTTTAATTGTTATTAAAATGTAATATTAGTGCTTCTCTCACGGTTAACTCACTCCACGATTAATCGATCCTGAACAATCCTTACACTATCTCTAATTCTAACCTTAACCCAAACCATAACCTCGATCCTAACCCTAAGAAAAAATAGAGTTTTGATAACTCATGAATTGACACGATTTTTTGATTGAACCAGCGATTGACCTTGGAATGTAAATATTGACTCAATGTTAGCATGTAGTTATTATAAGTATAATTTTATTATAATACACGTAAATTATTACTATTATGATCATGTATATTATTTTGATTAGTTAATATTGTGTAGAATTATAATTGTTTTCAATTTGAATTATATGGAGCTATTCGCTTCTTTCGTTTTATTAGATAGTGAGCTTTGTTTACCATGTAATAAAACTGTATTTTGCGCAATTTACCTAATTTTTTTAACTTAGCCAGATTATAATTAAATTTATTGATTTGTTGATTGAAATCTTAAACAAATAAATAATTCTATATAACGAATAAAATCTTTCTAGAATCATATCATGAAAAATAACGAGTTTCATCATTTCTGCAACTTAATATTATTATGAGTTTTTTATTTCAGATAAATGACTGATAAAAGTGAGGCATCTGCCGCAAAAGTGGCTGCATCAGATGCGGCCAAACAGCCAACGTCTGGCTCAGGCGATGGCCGTGTACACAGCACTGCTTTATTTCGAGCCATGAACTTTGAATTATTTGTTAAACCTGTAAGTAGTGTCTTGTCAGTATCATATTGTTCAATCTCTTTGTAAAATATATACTAATATTTTCACTTTCTGTCAGTAAATTGTATTTTTAGAGTGTAATTAAAGTTTGAACTTGTCACATGTGATGTTTCTTTATTTTATGTATGTATGTATATATGTACGTATATACATACATACATACATATATACGTATGCGTGTATGTATGTATGTATGTGTGATGCACTTTTATGCAATCATGCATATACAGAGTTGCTCCTGTATGAATCATACAAAATAATATTATACGAGATACGATATTCTATAATTAGTTTCTCTTCAGTATGATTATTAGTTTTCTGTGTAGTTTTTCTTAATTAAATATCTTATAACATCGGTTATATTGTTTATTATAGAGTTTTGTATTATTTTCTATTCCAGAATGTTGTGGTAATGGGAATTGGAATTGCGTCAGTTACAGCTTGCGTTGTTTACATAGCTTACTGGAATTCAACAGCAGAGAATAGAAAAAACGACTACATGGCTTTAAATGAAAAAGGAAATTTAGAAAAACGAAAGCGGTTATCAAAATGGGACTGAATATTGATAAAAATTATGTATTGACTGACCGAATTAGTTTTCATTCGAGACTCGAATCTGTGAATTTTTTGTTCTAAATATTTAAATAATTGATTGATTAATTGACTGTTTAGGATATGTTAAATTAATGAATGATTTCCATTAATTTATTTAGATATTATCAGCATTTTTTCAGTTAGAACTTATAAAGATAGCGAATGTTTTTTGTTTTAATAGTTCAATGCATGTATACATTAAATATATCAAACCTATTTTATATTGATTTTTGTAATAATACGCGTTTTAAAATCTTTCAGTTGAATCATTTTCACACAAGACTTGTAAATTCTAGAGTATTTAGATTATTGTTTTATTTTATTTTATTTTATTTAATCAATTAATCTATTCACTTAATTTTATTAATTTATATTGGTTGTAGAGTTAAGTTTTTCTTAAATGAAAGTTGTAATTTTACAAATTTATTTAAAATAACACGGCTTGTTTCATCCTTAGCAAAGTGCTTATTAGGTTACTATTTTAATTTTCCATTTTTAAACTTTATTTAAACTTTAACTTATTATATATTTGAATATTTTTGTAATCTCTGTTTTGAGCAATCAGTTGATTCTAATTTGATTCTTAACTATATAAGTTAATTAGAACAACAGGAATAATATAAATTATTTTATTTATTCACACAATAAAACAGATATAAAATAATAAATAACAGCTGAATAGAAAATTTACATTTTAAAATAATAATAATCAGAATCATGGGGCCCTTGAACACCCCCTCCCATATCCCCCCCCACAGTTTTTTTTCCTGAAACTTGTGAAAGATTAATGTAATAAAAATAGATTAAATATAACCATAATATAAACCACATTTATATCAAATTACTGTACATCTCAAATATAATTAGGCAATTAAAACTGTTTAACTGTTGAAGGGTGATTTCACAGAAATATTATACCACTTAATACAATGAAAGCATAACAGATAAAGCGAACAAAAACAAAATAAAATTGAAAACAATTTTACATTTAAGATTCATAAAATAGAATACATTAGCGAATGACCAGCTTAATTTGTAATAACTGGTCTAATTACAGATAACAAGCTGAATTATAAATAACATAAGCCTAATTATAAATAACATAGGCTTAATTATAAATAACATAGGCTTAATTACAAATACCGCATGCTTTATTACAAACGATATAGGACTAATTAAACTATTAGTTTTTCAACTCGGACAATGTAAATATAAAAAGTGAAGACTACGTTTTTCATTCAACTTTAGTTTATGTAGTGATCAAATGAGCCTAGATATTCCAGAGCTGCTCGATAGCAAAACGAATACTGATCCTGAAATAGTAATAACATATATTATTTTTAGTCATATTCAATTAAAAGTATATTTTTAATCAAAGTTAACGGAGCATATGTAATTAAGATATCATGAGAAAATAAAGTTTGTATAATATAGCGATGACGTTCTGTATGTAAGGTGAGCTGCAAATATTGTTCAATTTTAAATTGGATTAGAATGAAAACATTTCATTTGAAATACTGAAAAACAGTTTTAAAAAATAATTATTACAATAATAGGAAAGGCAAAGCCATTGATCGGTGTTAAGGGGGTGAGAGGGTATTAATAAATACCTTCACTTTACTTTTTATCAAATTACTGATGTCTTCTGCTTGCTTGGAGTTAAAAAATATACTTAATTCAACATCTTATCCAACCCCCCAAATTTTTTTATACCTGCGTTTGCACCATTCCTGGTCTTTGTGTTCTAAGAATATTGACTGTTTGAAATGTATCCACGACTCCCTCAAATCTCATTCGTTCAACAAGAATACTTAACGTTATGAATACACCCGTACGACCAGCACCAGAGCTGTAGATAGATAATATTTTAATTATAGATGATACTTTTTATTACAATAAAATTTGAATAAATAATAGAGATAAATGATACTTTTTATTATAATAAATATGAGATAGCACTGAGTCAATACATAAATGTATCGATATATATTTATGACGATTAATTCAACTTAAGCCAAACATTAAACTATACATAACAATATAGATACTTAGGCCAACATATAAAATGTCCATAGCTTAACTAATTCAGTTTTATATCACTACTGCTTATATCACTACTGAAAAGTTGGTTTAATTTATTTAGTGTGTGCTCATATCCTTTAATTAAAATAAAAAAGATACATCCACTGTTATATAATACAATGATTAATCGTTAATAATAGTTTTACAATAAAGCTTAACACCTGCAATGTACAGTAATTGGACAGTCTTGACCAAATTGTTCCTTAGTTTTATGGACATGATTTATAAATTCTACGAATCCTTCCGCTGCTGTAGGAACGCCTTGCTCGGGCCAGCCTGTGAATTGAAACTGACGAATGACCCTTGATTGTTTCTTCTAACAAAAATATAGCAAATATTATTCAATATTGACTCTACTTTAAAAGTTTTAGCAGGGAAACGATGCATCTGCATAAAAAGTGCATTTAGGATTATTTATTCATGTGTAGTTTTGAACAGCAGAGTAGGTATCAGAATATAAGAAATTGTTTTTTGTACTATAGAAAAATATGAAACAATAAATGTGAACGTATGTGTAAACTTATTGCATGAAATCAGAATAAAAGAATTCTATGTTTCAGCTATCATTTGATTTGACTTTGTAGAATTTGATCTAAAAAACACTGACATGAATTTATTCAAAACAATCTTTGTAATATAGTATATTATACAAAGTAAAGCATAATTTACTAACCCTTGAATCTGTGACTTTAAATTCACGTAAGATGTACTGTGCTACATTATGCTCAGCTACAGCATCAACAACGATATTCTGATATTTAGTAGATTTTTCATTCGGCCAGTACTGATGACAATTTTCCTTTTAAAGGACAGTTTTTATGTTAAATTATATCAAAACTCATGCAGTATATATCTAACTGCTAATTTTTGGTGCATAAAAGATACTTAAAAGCATCTGAATCTAAAACATTGTTCCAGAAATAGAACATGATTGTTTATGATATATAATATATCTCCATATAACTGTACATAATCAATGATATTTATTACGTCAGTTTTTATGAAATGAGTTGCACACAGTAATATCAAATATTAATTAAGCCTACACATAAAATTAGTCCTACACATTATAGTATCAAATATTATTATACATTATTCAATATTAATACAGACAGAATAAAGTTACTTGGTTAATTTCTTGCAGTTTAGTCAACATAACAATAATGCAGCTGTTGTGTTCCCATAACATGCGCCAGAAATCGTCTATCTGCAAGATAGCACCCAGAAATACTTATTGATGTATATTATCAGGATACTTAAAAATGAAATAATAGCGAAAATAGTGAGCATTTATTTCAGTACAGCATAATTATCATAATTAATGTTGAATAAGATTTTAACAATAACTCTTTGACAATACACACATTTCAATAATGAATTAATAAGAAATTGAAATCAATTCATCATAAAACTGACTCAATGATGATAAAATTTATTTTATAACTTTCAATCAAATCAAATGTTAATCAAATTGAAAACAAACTAATAAAAACTGCACTAACAATAAATTATTTAATTCTACTAAATTCGTTTCACTTAATTCTATTTAATTCTATTAAATTCTATTAAATTCGAATTAATTCTTAGTAGTTATAACATTATTATTCATTTCAGGTAAATCTGATAAAACAAAGTTAATAAAGATTAAAAATGTAAACAAAAAATATTTGTAATACCGTTTCTAACAGAGGTCCCTGTGTTGCAATATAAGCTCTTTTGCACTGATAACCCTAGATAGATAATATTAGAAATAATAAAAGTGATTCTACTAAATTAAAAGTGTGCTAATAGATGATGCATCATTATTTATATTAAAAGACTAAACCACCGAAATACTAGTACTTTGTGTTTTTTGAAATATTTAATAGTCATATATTATCAAATCTCTACAATTACTACATATTTTAATTAAATTTTCTTAAATAATTATAAATTATGCTAGTCATATTACACATTAAAGTTGTATGATTTCTTGATATGGTAGAAGTTATATAAAATTTAGTAAATTTTAAAATTAAAGATGTTATACTAACATCTATAAAACTTGCGTTGATATAATCTGATTCATCGATTCCTTTCACTGACTGTAAACGCACACGATTAGAGTCATCTAAGAACAATAAATAATAAGCAAATTTACTATATCAAAACTCACGAAGTGCATTAGTAACTATGTTGTCTATAGAGATAGGCCTCTGCAAAATATGCAAAATCAATAAGCTTTGCAAAAATTTAATCAGTTTAAGAGATGCTTAAAATTTTATATTGAAACTGTATATACCAGTTACTTATTTATAAACCAGTAACTAGACTCTATTATAATAATATCAAATCTATTACTAAGATTAAAAATTCTATCTAATTTTAATTCACTAGTACATATTCTAAATATTCTCACAATTTAAAGGTTTCACTTACAAGGCAATACATCAAGTGATCGATTTTTAATTATATTGCTTTTGAGATTGGCACTTAATGTTCTGGATGGACTAATAGGTGGACTTGTAAGCTTCTGAAATATAAGATGCAATTCACATTATACAAATATAAATCATTATATCTAACCGTTAGTAGAACGAATGTTCTATATTAGAACCATGTTCTAATATAGAACATATGTTCTATATAATATAGAACATTATTCTATATTAGAACTGCTAACATTCCAACAACGGTTATAAATAGAAGTCAATGAAATGATTAAAATGGATCATTTAAATACTCATATATCACAAATCCACTTTGCATAATTTTTTGCCATTAGGAAAACCAAACTTTTTCTATTCATTTTGAATCTAAATTCCAACAAACCTATGCTTACTTTAAATTCTAACTCCATATTTGACACTTCTCCACCGGGCGGATGTTCCACAAGTTTCTGTATATGCATGTAGAGATTCCTTGCTGGGATCTCGGTGTTCCCAGACAAGATGGCTTCCAAGATGGCGCGGTGTATAAACGCGTATTGATCTTCAGATTTGATCATGTGACTACGTTGAGCGCGCAGACAGGTCACGTGACCGTAAATGTCAATAGTCCGCACATATTTAATTCTCTCGAGCATTGCGTCGATTGCAATGAAAACACCAGTTTTACCAGTACCGGCACTAAAGGCATGGTAGAACATAGCTTGTGTAATTACATGAAATAGTTTTAATATAAACTAGAGCTGTAATGTTAATTAATTTGTTATTAAAATAAATCCATATGCAATAAGCATTGCTGTAAAGTTATTGTATGCATTCCACGTAAAATAATTAAAGATTTATTGGTAAGCATCTAAGTTAAACATATATAATATGAAAATATATATGATACACTGAGAATACATGCTTCAATATTATTACTTTAGCATTAATGAATCATAATTATAATATATATATGCAATACTTGCTTTATTTTTGAATCTTCAACAAAAATTTATAAATACATTTAAATTTGATTTTAGGTAATTGTATTTGATTCAATAAAAAGGAGTAGATTCCACGATTCTACTCCTTTTTATTCATCCAGCAATTGCTATTGATTAAAAAACAGAAAAGAACTTTCAAGCACATTTAATGAAATGTTTTAGTTAAAAGTGATACAGACCTACAGTGGACCACTGTGGGACCAGAGTCAGGAGATGTCATGAACTTTACTCTTCGCATAAACAAAAGAAGAGAATAAGGATGATCTGGGACACCATGGTCCGGCCAGCCAGTGAACTGAAACTGTCTTAGCTCTCTTTTATCGCTACAGCCTTCCTGCATGCAGTACCATTAGAGTATCATAACAGTATCATTACAGTATCATTGAAGTATCATTACAGTATCATTGCAGTATTATTAAAGCATCATTGCAGTATCATTGTTGTCATTAAGCTAAAATTAAAATATTGAAATTTAACAGTACAAATTCTTAATTTCAAAACTTACCATACAAAGTTGAAAAGTGCAAATAGTGTAGTTAGCAAGTTCGATGATGTCTACGAATGTAACACGGATCATATCATAGACTTCAGATCCACTGCTGGGCCAGTACTGATTACATTGTATCTGATGTGGAAATGAATTTAGTAAAATTAAATTATATCGTATTGTGTTGTGATATTGAACATTAAATTAAATAAGAGAAAACTGTATTAGGTCTCAGGTTAATTCATAGTAATTGCATTTCTAGAATATTGTATTCATCTGTTTAGTTAAAAAATGCTCTGAAAAAGATATGGAATGTTTAAATACTGTTTGATTGGCAGGATTTCATAACAAATATTAAATGAATGTAAAGAAGGAAAGTTGCAATCAATTTTGAATAAAATTACGAAATATTTTTTAAATTATATATTATAAAATTCTGTAGAATACACCCATGATTGTGTACTGTCATTACAAAATTATTATTTTTTTAAATCATTAATCAAAGCCAAAGAACAGAAATGATAATCTTTGTTTCCATACGTTAATGGTTTAAATTTGTATTAAATGCAAAGAGAGACAAACTCGATCACGATTTTTTAATCTCGTCATCATGACAATTGTAGAACAGTGTTGTTCCCAAATCATTCTCCAAAAGTCACCAAATGTGTTCGATAATGGTCCCTGCAATGAAATATTTATTAATATAAAATGGGCTAAATAAACCGATGCTCCTAAGGAGGCATTACTTATTAAATATGCACAAATTTTGATTGAAAATCAATTAACCCACTATTACATTTTTTATATCTTTTAAATAAAGTAATGATTATATATATGATAGATATAATTACAATAATGATAATCACAGTTGTGTTAGAACATTAAACTGTACTGCAAAATTATACATAATAATATGTTGAATTTTAATTTTGAAAAATCCAAATCTCTGCAAAATCAATAGACTGCAAACCAATTATAATTTTTTCCTAACAAATATTAAATAAACATTAAATGGCACTTGAAAACTATTTCTTTATTAAATCAACCTGTGTTGCAATATAAGCATTTCTCTTTCTATATCCATCCATGTAATTCGCATTAATATAATCACTGCCTTCAATTCCATCTAAACTCTGCAACACAACTCTAGAGTGATCGTACGCAGTGATGTTTGCATAGCGATTTTTCACTTGATTCACTTCTAAATTTGAGGAATCAGAACTGCACTTCTGAACGGTATCAATGGATTTAAATTCGCGAGTGAGTCGAAGTAAGTTGTTGGCAAGAAGATGTTGTACGTGATCCGCAAACTCAGAGATGAGAATCGGAGGATGATTTAACATTGCTAAAAAAATGCATATAAAAACAAATAAGAATACATGCTAAGTGTATTAATAGAAAAGAAAGTTTATCATTACATTAATTACAAAACTTAAATAAAGTTTATTAACATATAACAAATTTACTTTCTATGAAAGTTTGACAGTTATTAAACATAATACGATCTACTAAAAATGCAATCTATATCTTAAAAATCTGCAAAAGTGTTTATAAGGAAATAAAATTATTGCAAAGTTACTACCAGGAGTTTGAAAATTCAATCTTTTCATCTCCACTGGATCAACTGGTTGCATAGGAATCGCGCCATTCTGAGGCAACATTAGCTTAGCTGCAGGTTCCAAGGATATAGTCTTCAGAATAAATCTCCTTTTCCTGCAATAAAATAATCTTTGCATTATTTGAAAAAGTTGTCCGTTTTTAATACAACTCTTTTTCTTCAAAATCATGTTTTGCATAAATTTTAGTGTAAATACAATACAGTAGGCACACTATATAACAAAATAATAATTGTAATACTGTATGACAATATCACAGTACTTGATGTACTATGATGCTATAGTACTTTGTAGCTATAGTACTCTAACAGTCTCCATATAATATTCTAAAAAACCTATTGACACTAGCTGGAATGTAACTGTGGATAGAATATCAATAATACACACACAACATCTTAAACATTTACACTGTAACATAAAAAAACTGTGTTTTAATCTTTAACTTTGTCTTTTAATCTTATTTATTATCATTTCAGCTTAAATTATGCAATAAGGTTAAAAGCAAACCTTTGAACAATTATAATGAGCAAAGCAAAGAGTGCAAGAACAAGAGCGACACAGATAGGAGTGACAATCCAAAGCATATTGATGTCATCATCATCACTCATAGTGGAAGGAACTTCTACCGATGTGATCTTACTAACCTTGATAGGTATGGCATAAGGTGATGAAACAAACTCCTAAAAAATAAATGATTCAATTTATAAGTTTATTAATTATTAATTTGAATTTGTCATTTTAAGTCATTTTGTACTGCATTTTTTCTAACGTTTGTAGATCAAACTAATGTAATTAAATATATTAACTTAATTGGCTGTAATTTTTTAATAAAAAAACTGTTTTTTCAGAAAAACAATACAATAACTTACTATAATACTGATGCTAAAATATTTACAAAAAGAATGCGTATTTTTTTTTACAAGGTTTTAGCAAACTGTGTCCAATACTACAGATATTTACAATTCTGTAATATTTCCCTTACGTCGTTATTTATAAATGCTCTAATGAAGTAATAGTAATTCTCATATCCCCCAATAAGTCTATGATTAATGTAATCTTTTGTTCCAAGGCTGGACTCATCGCCTAGTTTCATTTCAGAAGGAAATGTTTGTCCATCAAATTGAGCAGCGATCCAAGGTCTCTCTGATACAACATTAGATTGAAAATCAATTGTTGCAGTCTCCTAAACACAGCAAAAATAATCAAGAAATAAAATCAAACAGATCAAATATTGCAAATACTGATGCAAGTAATATTTATACAAAGGATGAACATTTTTGCTTTTATATCTGGTGTGTTCAAAAAATAATTCAAAAAATATATTTCTGAGACGATATGTTTCTATCAACAGTTGACATTCAGTTTAGTTAATGAAGCATTTAAATATATATCAAAATTTCTTTACAAACATTTTATTAAATTTGCAAAAATTATAAGAATGCAATAGCAAGCAGATCAAATTCTGGCAGCTGAAAAGATCCTTATTTCTGCTCTCATGCAATCGCAATACTTAAATTATTATAGATTTTATGAAAATATAACATTATTATTACATCATTATTACTGGTAAAGTCACTAACAATAAAACATATCAACTTGTATTTCCAAGTATTAACCATTTCTAAACTATAAGTAAAAATAATAAAAACTTGCCTCGTCTGTTTTGATATCTGAAGGTTGTATATGTTGGGCAACATTAGCTGGGACGACGATGATCTGATAATGACTAACTGAGACTTGTTCACTTGCTACAAGTGGAAGCTGAATATATATTTCAGTGTCAGAGATTGCTTGCACAATAATTGGTGGCTCGAGACTTGTTAGTGCTAAATAATAAATAGCCAGAACTTTAATTTAATATTTTTAATCATAACAATAATTTGTTAATGCAAGCAGTATGGTAATATATAAAATTGCATTTTTGTTACATGAAGCTTTCTATATTCAATCTGATTAGAGAATTGTATTTTCAAAATCTATCAGATAATAACTTATTGTATTATAATAATTATATTATATTATTATTATATTATTGAAATACAACTAGTGTATGTTTCAATTGAAAAAAACATTCCATTGAAAATTATCATAAATCAGTAGATAGTAGAATTTTAAATATGATATAGAATTTATTTTAACCTGACATATTTTACACTTTTATCAATATAAGAACAAACTAACAATCACTGCTTGTTTCAACTTGTATTGAATATGGTAGTCCCCATAATTTGTTATAAAACTGAGCACTGATGCTTATGTTGTACATAGTATTAGGCAAGAGATCATCGATATACAGCGTTCTTTCATCTTTGTCAACTGTTTGCTCTTTTTTGACAACATCAATGGTATCCTGAAAGTCCCTTTCAATTTGATGCCTCATACTTTCCATGTATTCAATCTAAACCAAAATTACAAAGAAAAATACTAGTAATATACTCCAGATATGCAAATGTTTAACAATCTGTGAAGAAAATTAACATAAAACTTTCAAAAATCCAATAAATGTTTGAAATCAATTATTCCTTTTGAACATTAACTAAATTAGGAAACAATATTGATGCTGCTTTAATTCTTTTATATCAACCTAATCAAATATTCTTATCGACATAACTAATCAAATATTCTTATCAACAAAACCAGTTCAATTTGTGAGAAAATTTGAAAACGTGACTAAAATTAATACAAGTCTAATTTAAAAAAAATAATTATATGATTGGATTTATAAACCATTTACAATCTAATTCAAATCACAGTAAACATCTAATCCAAAAATAATTTTAAATACTAAAGTTACATTTCCTTAATTTATATCTAGTTATTTCTAGGCATAGATATTAAGAAAAACAGAGAATAGGAAAAAGAGTCATAGCTTTTTATACGAACTATAAAACTTTTCATTTAGTTCACTTAAATTATGGAGCAAGTGAATTAAAGACTACCTTGTAATGTGTAACGCCAGGTTTTCCAGGTGGTCGCCATTCCAGCAGAGTAGATTTTGAATTTTGTGTTTTTACATGAAATGCGGGAACAGTTTCTTGACTTTCTGTTAATTAAACAATCTAGTATCTAGTATCATTTGTATTAGTATATACTATATAGTAGTATGCATGAAGTCGGAATGACAAATTTAAATATACTATGTCAATAAGATGCAAGATTATTACATTTTTCGATATATCAGAAATAATAAATTTCACTTAAAGATTTTAATTAAAAATAGCAATTTTACAGATTTGCTGATTAGTGTTTATAATTACAATAATATAACAAATTTAATAATAATTTGTAGTAATGAATGAAATACAAAATAATTTTACTTTGAATTTGGAATAATTATTTTGTTATCATAACTTTGTCAAATTTATATCAGACCGATTACATAAGGCGCATTTGAAATGTTATTTACATAAAGTATACATCTTGACCATATTAACTACACTGAAATCGTTTCAAAGATATTAATTTGCAACATTACCCACCGCTTTCCATCTGATTTGAAACAGCAAGCTCAGAAAAGTCACTGTACTGCCCATCTAAAGCTTTTGCTCGAACTCTAACAACATAAACTGTATTTGGATGCAATCCCCTGAGCTCTATCATTGTGTGTGGACCCATATCTATACTCTGCCATCTATCCATATCAGGATCAACGGCCATGCTGTAATAGACTCTGTCCAATGATCCTTGGTTGGGATGAAATATTCCAAGATACATGCAGAGCTGTGGATGACAGCCGACGTAATTGAACGTTAGTTGGAGCTGAAAATCCATCTAAAAAAAACAGAAAAATTGATATTGATTTCTCGCTCAGGATATTATGCAAAAATAGGTAACATTACAAGAGTTGCATCTATATTAAAATCTTTAATCTATCAATCCATCCATTAATTTATCAAGAAAGAGTTTATCTAAATATCTGCCAATCTGAACACTTGTCTTGATGTCTTTTTAAAACTACTAATACTAATACTCTACTAATACTCTATCTTGGTCAAGCATCAGGTTTAGTTCCCATTAGATTACAATACTCTCGTTAAAGTTCAAATACTTACGAAGAGCAAATGTCCTGAATGGCAGCCTAGTGCTCCAAGGACCTGGTCCTTTAGATGTATAAGCTCTTATTTGAAAGAAGTACAATGTATTAACATCGAGATCGTCAAAAGTCAAGTGATTCAAAGTGGTGTTTCTATATAAATCTTCGTCTATTTTCAAATGCTGCTTTGTGAGCAATTGGTAAAGAATAACAGCTCCATTTCTGTGGTTCTTTAATGGTGGTTCCCATTCAAGTCTGATGGTGTTGGGATTGATGCCTCT
Source organism: Oconnorella tubifera (assembly GCA_034700105.1). Lineage (NCBI taxonomy): Eukaryota > Metazoa > Annelida > Clitellata > Enchytraeida > Enchytraeidae > Oconnorella > Oconnorella tubifera. The sequence goes on from JAQIXG010000050.1 coordinate 51,625, forward strand.
TGCTGTAAAACTTGTGACTGTACCAGTTGGTACTGAAATATTAAAATACCAAACACTCTGTTTAAAAAGTTGATACTAAAAACATTTGTTGGATATTTCGTCAATTAAATGTACATTAGAAATCAATTATAAAACAACTATAATAATTGGCTATGTTTCTGTAATAAATAACTTTTTACATTAGACAATTAAATTTTATTTGCTATTAGTTTATTCACTTTTATGGGTGTTGTCTAAGCAACTGTAATTGATCAGTTAATTTATAAAAAAATTATATACAAAAACAATACAGTAAAATATGAAAAAAATGTATCTTTCTTTAGCTTTATATTTATAATCAACTTACTAATAGCAAGTTGAAGCAACCAATTCAATTATTAATTAATGCAATTTTGTGTCAGTTTTTTCCTGTTCGAAAAAAACAGATTATTTAAAAATTATATAAAGCACACACTTCCTTCTGAAGTTTTAATAACTTCCACTGCAGGATCTCCATAGTCAATAGAGTTCTTAGCTGATACACGAAACTCATAGACAGCTCCACGATCTAATGATTGAAATAAAAATAAAATAAAAATACATATACAGCTCCATGTTTTAATGCTTGAAAAGTCAATAAATAAAAATAATTATAGAACTGCTAGAGATTTAGAAATCTCAGTATCACGAATATTCACTAACACAAGTTTAAAGAAGTTTCATTAATGTTTAAAACAAAGTGGTAAGGTTTAACTTAGTCTATTATAAAATTAAAACATCGCTATTAAACTTAATATTATTTACAACCAAAATATTTAAAACTTCACAATATACTATAACGAAGTTTCAATAAATTAAAACAACATTATGCAATTAATACGATATTGACGGTTTAGAAAAGATGGTTTATGAATATAGCAATGTTGTTATTAATTGTAAAGCAATAATAATTATAAAACTAGTTTCAATACATGTAAGATAAATACGAAAATAGTGATTTTTATCAGTTTTGTATTAACTAACCAAGAAGTCCTGTAGTAAAATGATGTATTTCTGCACTGAAACGTTTCTCTTCGACATTAGTCTCGCCCAGAATTCCATAAATCAGCTTGTACCCTTCCAGTGAACCTTGGGTGTGCAGTGGAGCAATCCAGGTGACAGAAACTGTAGGTTTTTCTTCTTGAGTCAGATTCAAATGTAATTCTTGTGGAGCACTGGGAACTGTGAAAGAATTCTTAATAATAATTTAAATTGAAAACAATTAACTACTTATTGGTAGTGATATTTATGTTAGTGCATACAAATTTCACGTTGCATGGATGATATTTACTAAATTGCTATATACAATATTTATGTATGCTACTATATACAAATGTAATCACAACCAGATGTTAATTAGTGACAATATATGAACATCTTTTTTTAGTACAAATAAAGTGCAGCCAGAAACAACAAAATTAAGTTATGGAAAATAAATGTAAAAATTAAGTCACTCGAGGTGATTAAATTTAATTAATAATATAATCAAAGACGAGTAATATAATATATAAATTTAATTTTAAAATATAATAACATATTTTACAAAGTTATATAAACTCCGTATTTATTACCTTGTTAAAAGATAAATAACAAATTATCACAAATAAGTCGCTATTATAAGATGAGATTCAAAAAATTAAATAACTAATGTTATATCAAATTATAAGCATATTCTATACGTAGACTATTTACTGTTATTTTTATTTTCAAATCCTGCTACCTGCTCCTTTTGTCCTGATCTTCCTAGGTTTACTTTTTTCTCCCTCACCCTTGCGCGTATAAGCAGCGACCTGGAACTGATAGAAAGATTCGGACTGCAGTCCACCTACTGTCAGTTCACTACGAGTACTGTCACTGACATCCAACGTAATGATCTTAGACTGGGGTTCATCTATCTCATTCACCTGAAATCATAATGAATTATCGTTTATAGATAAGAATTGCAGGAATATGAGAATGGCAGAAATGTAAATAATTTTTTATAAATGACAAAGTATTAGTAAACAAACAACAATTATTAATTTTGTAAATAAATAGTTTAGTCACTTAAAAAGATTGAAAATGCATCATTAAATTTTACAAATTTAGCAGAAACTCTTTAACTCTGATAATATAAAATTATAAATATGAATTGATGAACATAATAATCTTAGATTTTAGTCTCTACTACAGATAAACTATTACTACGTTATAGACAAAATGTGTATTCATTACTTTTTGTACGCAACTTATGTTTAGTTAGTAGATGTTAAAAGTAACATTCAATTTGATCAGATAGCAAAAAATCTGCTCTAATAAACTGATAACAAAATTTAATTGCATACAAAAGTTATCATGTAATAGAATTATAATTAAAAGACTTGAATAGTATCAAGATTATACCTGAACAAAATAGATCAAATATCCCCTAACGATACCATTATGATCTCGATCCAGAGGCGACTGCCATTTGACACTAATAGCAGATGAATTGATCGTCTCTAGTCTCACTCTTCTCGGCTCATTTGGTACTAAAAACATAACAAACAATTAAATTTGTTTTTAAACTGAATTCTTAATAATTATGACTTCAATTTAACAATTGAAAATCTATTAAAGATAGCAATTTTTGTGAAAGTTAAACTTTTCAAATAAAAGTTTAACTTTCGCTGTGCATATTCCACTAAATGCTATATCTCCCGGCTGCAATAGTAACCTTGCATGGATCAAGCACATTACTCACTTCAGTGATACAGTGTAGTGTCATTTTTTTGTTTGGTTTGTAATATTTATGCTCTGGATAAAATCATGTGCATTTAATTGTCTGTTGCGTGTAAATTAAAGTAGATTTAACTAATTTAACAGAATTTTTGTTATAAAAATTATTCAATTATTTACATGTAAATTATTAAAGATGATATAAAACAAGGATATGAAATTTTAGATATCAAACAATTCACGTACTGTATTCCATAGTGCGAACTTGAATAGTTGGTGTACTGGTCCCTTCTCCACTAACAGTCCTTGCTGCTACTCTAATATGATACAAAGTATTTGGAGTCAAATCTTGCAAAAAATATATATTTTTCATCGGAGAAACAGTCAATCGTATATTAGTTCGTAAATACGAATCATTGTAATAAACATCATAACTTTCAAGCTGTTCACCAAGATGATTCAGTGAGTCCCATGTAAGCTTAATAGAATTTGGTGAAATTGTTTCCCCTCTGAGAGTTGCAGGAAAATCTGGAGCTAGACAAGCGAAATGTTAAAAACATTGAATTTAAATTATATAAGCAATTTCAAAGATTCATAAAATTTGAATTTTAGATTGGTAAAAAATAGCTTTAATGTGATAAACCACACAAAACTAAGTACATTATGTAAATTAAGCTTTTATGCAATAATCACAGCTATATTATGTACTTACATAAGTTAGTTATATAGACTGTCATTTATTAACTTAAATGTTTAACTAAAATGTTTTATTAAGAGATAACTATTGTGTAAAAATTGCTTTGACTCTGTTTTTGATTGTATGTAAAGTATGATAACATTTAAGCTCGCATTAACCATGAATTGATGAGTACTGTAAGTATTCAAAATTAATTGTAAAATATTTATAAGTAATACTCGTTACAATATTACAGTGATAATTATAATATAATTAATTATAGGCCTAATATAAAATAGTTTAAACAAATGGAAGCTATTCATTAAATACAATAGTTGAATAAATGAGTTAGTTGATACGAAGAAGTATTTCTAGCTTACCCATCGCAATATCATCTTTATATAACACTGCAATTTAAAAAAAACATAATGCGGATAATTGTATATTTTGCAAAAGTGCATAAATAATTATACAAACTTCATTTATTCATTCGAAAGTAACAATAAGTAATATTAAACTTCACGCTTTATTTCTGAAAAATAGAATCATTCGGACAATTTAAAATGTACTTCTAATAAAAATTATGTTTTATCTTTACTTTAAATCAGTGTTTGTAAAAAAACAAAAATTTCTGTTGTTATACATCATTCGCATTCGCCCAGTCATATTATAAAGAAATGGTTTAATTCATCGGCATCAAACTGCACGCTGAGAATTTACTGAAAAAATGACTGCAAGTTTTTAAAATTAACAATTAGAATCATAAATTAACCAAACATCAAAATAGTAATTTCTTTCAATCCAATCACATTTTCTGTCTTTGCACCCGTTACTTTATATCATAAGAATACTACATACCTTTGTTTTGGATTTTAACATCTATTGCTTCCGATAACGTTCCATCACCCGGCATTGTACAAGCGAGCACAGCAATTGAATAAGTTCTGTTTGTTACTAAATTAGTCAATATTGTAAACTGATTGGTATTGACCGGATGAACAGTCCAAAGACTTACAGGTAAATCTGGTGTCAATGTGTAGTACACTTTGTAACCCTAAAACAGATAAAAAATAAAAAATTTGAAAAGGTTTCATTAAATTGATGCACAATTAATTAATCAGACAATTTTTATAAAGCATCTAGTCAACACTATCTGTATATTTTTGATGCAGGATTGTTATCTTAAACATAGTCTACTGATACAATGTTATACAAAAAAATAAGAATTTCATTATTTAATTATAAGGTTAGCAATAGCAATATAAATTATACAATAGTTCTATATACAGTAAATTATATACAATATACAGAAAATT
>JAQIXG010000051.1:0-56250 GCA_034700105.1 Oconnorella tubifera
CATGATTTTGATCTAAATATTGACCTAATTAACGATGGTGCAATGGAAATATTTCAATTATAGTTTAAATATAGAATTGATGATTATCGTTAATTATGCGATAATCATCCATGGCGCAATGAAACTAAGAGGAAGTTTGATCTCAAGAGCAGTATTGAGAGATAATCATCTATGGCGCAACCCACCATTATCATACTAAAATAAAGACTTGTTTGTTTTAAGATGTTATAAATTATATCATGACTCTATTTTGTTAAACGTATTAACATAAAAATGTTGATTTTGTACGTCAGTTATTTTACTTTATAATAAAATTGCCATCTTGACTTGTCATCAGTTCGTAAATACGATGAGAAAGTTCTTTCCCTATCCGTCTGACTGTAGACAGAATCCCGGCCCCCCGTCTCACCTAATTTAAATGATAAAAAAATCAGTATAAAAATCTTGAATAAAAATGAGTTTCGCAAATTTGAGTTTTAAAAAAAAACTCAGTCAATCTGTAAACATAAACGAAGAAATACGAACTTTCGTAATTGCACTGAACAAAATCTCTACAAGAGTATACATATTTTTATAAGCATAAACTACAGTTATGATAACGCGAAGCTTTGATGAACAACGAGAATAAATGAAACCTCTATAATAAGTAATAGAACAAAAAAGCAAAGACTACTGAGGTAAAATGACAATGAACGAAATATTTAAAACGGCACCTCGATATTTTGCAAAAGAAGTTCAGCACCCTGTTGTGAATCACAAGCTTCATACGCCTGAACAAATAAACGTATATCATTACATATTTTATATAACATTTGAAATACTAATGGCAGGTTATCATTACTTAACAAGAAAAAATTTGATAGACAGACAAATGCACAATTTTCGAGTCTTACTTTCAGAAAAGAAATAAAATTTATATATATTTTGTTCATTTTTAAATTTAATTAATCAGAAACCATAGCATAATGCCCTATCATATGAAAACCAGGCTTAGATTTGAATCCATAATCCTCTGATTGATAGTCCATCACATTATAAAATACCACAATCTTAAAAAATACCATATATCTTCATTACTATTATATCACAGAATTATTATTAAAAAGTACTTTTATCACTTTGCAGTACCTCTATAAGTATTCTCGGAGACGGATACTTGGCAATGATAGCGTTTGCTGACTCCGTGCTGACGTTTTTAAACTGCATGAGCTGTTCCCGCCAGACCCGCATCAAACCTTGACCTTCCTTGCTGACCTTGACCCCGTGACCTCCCTCCATGAATATATCAAATCCCGTCTGCATGCGACCTTTCCTTAAAGCGGGAAGAAATAAAATATAGCGGCTAGACTTCGACTGTTCTATTTTTTGACCCATTTATCCGGAATACGAAATGTCGTATCCGGAATTGGCAATTTCAAATCAGAAATCCGGTATCCGGAGTCGGCAGAAAAATGACAATCGGTTATGCACTAATAACGGCATTTTAGAATATTATCTAAATAGTCTTCCTGATGAACAATATTTTTATCACGACTATAAAAAGTATTTGTAAAAGTCTATGCAAAACTAAAGATTACACGAAAATGTTTAATTTTAATTTCAACTAAAATCAAAAAATAAAAGATTACTTATATGGAGCCTCTGCCAGTGATTTTGTATAAAATAAAACAAGTTTAGCCACTTCTATATCACTCTCTAGTATCTCAAATGCTGTTCCAGAGTTTAGCTGAACAGTCAGCAAAACCTGAGATAACAAAAGTAATGTATTCGCAACACCGATCGTTTTTTACACAATTATCAACATTTAATTCAGTACGACAAAATATTCTGAATCTTTACAAAACTACATTATTTATAAAATATTTACTATATATTTTACATATATTTGCAGTACTTTTAAAGTCATATCATCACAAAAGGCACATACGAAAAGACAGTAATTAGACCAAACTTTTTGTTAAAGAAAGAGTTTAAATGCAGCTCAAGATTGGACTAGACATATTTTATCAGGAAAAAATTTAAATTTCAGTAAAACTTGCCTCTTCAACCATGATTCGTGTGATGGTTATTTCGTCTCTTTCACTCGAAGTATTTTTCTTTCTCTTTTTATTCTCCAAAACATTACCTTGTGGTACACCAACTGCAAGAACTTGATTTCTGTGAGATCTTTTCTCTTCAGTTTTCTGCTGCCTAAGAATAATATTCAGTTAATCTTTATCTAAACACCGTTTTTATCATAAATCTTTGCTATAGAAAATGATAGAAATTATCAACTTATAAATCGCATATTAAAGAACCATTCACAAATATCTGTAATAAACTATTAGCACTATGCGATTATGTGTGAAAAGTTGAACTGTTTAAAGAAATTAAATAAAAAAACGGTCAGCATTTAGATTTTTTAAATCAAGATATTCAATCTCAGTTTAATCATCTTAAACTGTTTGTTTCAATAATAAAAACATTTTAATCAGAAATGTGCAATGAAAACTATCATTTATCTCATTAATTTGTACGCAGAAGACAATTACGTTAATTGAATTACAATACTGCACATCAGTACAAAAACGCATATACATTACATTAGCAAAAAACTCATTTAACTTAAGTTATGGTTAATTTAGAAAGTGCAGTAACCTAAACTGACTGTCAAAACCCTGTATTACAACAGTAAGTCTAGATCCATCTAAACTTGACTTAATGCTGTCTATAAAATCATCTAAAGTAAGACTAGAATCAGTCTCAGCTCTGCAATGTAGTCTGTCTATCTTATTCTGAAAGAAAAACAATGCCAGAAAGTTACAAAGTAAATTCATTGTAAAAAGACGCAATCTTTCTTTGATTTAAATGAGAACTAACGTAAATATTTTGATCTCTAAAACTAAATTTTGTTTGTTTCCAAGTATCACACCATTGCAAAAAAGGTTATTTAATATCAGACAATAGCTCAATTAAGTAGGAGTTCAATAACTAATGACAATATCAAAAACAATGTATAATGAAGAAGAAGAAGAATGAAATCATACGATAAAGCCTTTTATTAGCATATAAAGACAATTAAAAAAAATAATTTTACAATTTAAAAACTGTCCTCACCCTATTGTATGAACAGAAAACCATTTCCTTAAATGCAGCGGAAGGAATAAATAAAATAATATCTTTTTCAATAACTTCTTTTTGTACACTCTCCAACTGCAAAAAAAAACAAATCAATTGCATGATACTTTATAACTTATCACTATTTTATCATTTCATTGCACCACTAATTAAATGACTATCATAACCTTTTAAAATTATAGCGATCACAATTATAATCTGTTTATATCTAAACTAAGTCATTATTTTACACCACATTTTGCTGCTTTAATACATAAGCTCATAAAAAAGTCTCATTTTAACTAGCCTGTCTTTCAGTAGTCTCAGTTACAGTGGTTACTGTTCTCCAGAAGCTGATTATATTTGGAACAGTTTGTTGACAGACATCAAACTTTACGCCGGCAGTCTGCAGACATGCAGCGATAGAGGGGCCACAAGAAAGTGTCAACAGTTGAGCATCAATTACAACCGTCATTTGCTGAAGAATCATTCAATAAATAATTCAGAAATTATAATAATTACAATGATTTCACTCATTTAATGTTTTAATGACAAAAGTCCTATGCATGCCTTAACATAAGACCAATATAAAAGCTTCAAGTATAACTGATGCGTTTGAGAAAAAACTAACCAATAAAGCAAATAATATATCTAGATTTATAATAAAAATATATACATTTCTTGCTTTCAGTATACCAAATAAAGCTAACTATGCAGCAAAACTCTAAACAAACAAAAATTAAACTTAAATTACATAACAAAGTTTATCACAAACCTTCAAGCATTCACCAGGTTTTTGATTTCTAGTCGCTTCTTGTATTAAACGCTTTCTTGCTTTTTCAAACTCCACCTCAGCTTTAGCTCGATCTCTCTCCGCTTTAAAATTTTCTTTCGCGAGTTTCTTTTCATTCAATAATTGCAGTTTCTTGGCTTTTTCGTCAACACGATGATCCTTTGATATTTATAGAATACAGTGCGTCATAATAAATAAAGATACGTCATAACTTTATAAAGCATTATATAAGCAATATCATTAAATCTATGACAATTTTAAAACAAAATATAAAAAATGATTTTAAGCAAATTCAACTGAATACAAGCAATTTAGAACAATAAATTCATAAACTGAATACTAGTTATTCACAATAATAGATTCTATTAATTATAAAATTATAATAAATCAATATATGAGCACTATCATTAGAGTTCAGAGTTTAAAATGGACAGAGTAGATGATAATGCTAATATACAATGAGAATATACACGAATAGAGATGAATATATCTTTAGTAGTTCAATATACTTTATACCTGACTTGCAACAGATACTCTATTATCATTTTGCTTTGATTTAGATTCAACATTATTCATGTAATCACATAAATCAGGCAGTGAGGAACAACTATCTAAAACCTTCTTATTCATTTTCATTTCTAAACTTTCAACTGAATCACATTTCATAGTTTTTTCAGACGCATTGAAGCATTCACTCAATTTCGATGACGGCAAATGTTCACTTTGATTGGAATCAGAGTCACTAGATATCACTCTAGGTTCAATATGACTGGGTTTAGATTTTCTATCAGGGCTTTTTGCATTTGTCACAAAACCAAGTCGAGCAGCAAGTGGAATATAGTCAATCTCAATGTCCGAACTATCCGAGTAAAAGTTATTCTTGCGTTTAGACGCAACGGGATTGCAATCAGTGAGTGAAGCTTGAATAATCTGCTGCCGATTATAATAGGACTCTAAATCAGGAAGATCATCAAATGAATCGTCGGAATGCATTATACTTATGAATAACTAAAGAAAATATACAGCATATATAATGAAGTGCATACTTAAAAAGGTTTAAAAAAGCCTAGAATTTTCAAAAAGGCAAATACGAAGCAACATTATATAATATCATATTATCATATTATTACTAATATTTATTTATTATTATTATTAATATCATATTATTACTATCATTATAATATCTTCGTTTTCAATATCACATATACAGATATTACATATCACTAATATTAATATAACATTAGGCCTACATACAACTATATAAATCCATACAGTACAAAACTCGAGATTTATACGAATTTTGCACTGCAAATAATGAGAAACAACTGAATTTCTTTGAGTATAAACTAAAAATAAATATTTAAACATCCGGTCCCCGTGACGCCTAATTTCTAATTTTTTATTTTATTTTAAGTCATTTAGTTTAACATAAATATTTAAAATCTTGTTTACAAATTTCTGACTACAGAGAAAAATGTTAACTTCTATGATCCAATTGGATGCAGTCTTTCATTACATTTAACCAATTACGAAGAACGTACCAAATTTTTCTGTCTAATTTAAAATGTTACAAGAGTTGTTTTTTTAATAACTATACAATATGCTAATATGCTAGAATCTTAAACTTTTTAGAATTATGTTCTGAAATAAAAAAATCTATACAAATTAAAAATGCTTAAAGAATGTAACAGCAATTTAAAACAATGATATTGTTTTATATTATCATAGATAAAAGATGCAAGGAGGATAAATTAAAAATCAGAGATTTTTTTCTACACCGCTCCCATGAATGTCTTAAAAAGTTAAGCCCTTTCATTTAACTTCCATTAACCTACCACTAATGCTATTCATTTCTTATATTCTCGATTTCAAATCAATCTTTTTCTCAGTTTTTTTTCAATTTTGACGTATTTTTTGGATAAATTGAGCACGCAGGGTCTTCCCTGATACTTAAAAGTCACAAAAATCTCGCTATGCCGATTAAACTGACTCTAGCTTCATGATTGAGATAAAAAGCTTAAGATTGAGATAAAAAGCTTAAGATTGACATAAAAAGCTTAAGATTGACATAAAACGCTTAAGATTGACATAAAAAGCTTAAGATTGACATAAAAAGCTTAAGATTGACATAAAAAGCTTAAGATTGACATAAAAAGCTTAAGTTTGAGATAAAAAATTTAATATTACGATTTATGTCATGCTGGGGATCTCGTTTTTTCCCTCAAATTCATAAAAAAAGAATCCGACAACCATTTTTTGTAAAGTTTCAAGGAGAAAGCATGGCGTCGTGTATTTTAAGGAATATTTCAATATTTCGCTCGGCCCTCAATAATCTCTCCAGGTAACTAATTAATTAATTAATTTTAAAGTAATTAATTAGGGAAGTTTAAGGAGGGTCAGATTTAAAATCGTGACGTTTAAAATAGTTTATTTCAATGCGTATGTTATTTTACACGAACTCGCGTAAACAAAGTATTAACGAAATAAATAATATATAATTTAATATTTAATTTATTGAGGAATAACGTGTGAAATATTTTTGCGTGATAAAGTGAGTAAATTGATCGTTGTACGAATTAAACCAGAGTGAAATGAAAGGGGAGGGGGGTAGGGGTATAGCTATCCTGTTATTACATCGGATTATTAGATCTTTCAGGCATTTTCATTTAAAATATAAAAACATATATTTATAAATTAAATTCCGAGCAGTTGATTAATTGTAAGAGAATGTTAAACTATAGAATAGTTAAATTGTGATTCTTATTTCGTGCAGAATATACTATTTGTTACGATTTTATGTGTTGTATTAAACGTAATTTATCTACTGTATATTGTAATAGTACAACGATCGGTCAATATTTATGTAAATAAATTCTCATAGCAATTGACTAAATTACTTTTTGTTTGAATGACTAATGATTTCTTATAAATTTGATCAAATGTTATATAATGTATATTTCTGCATTGCAGCGTAAATCGTAATCTTTATAGACTGCATCACTGCGCGAGTTCTGAGAGCGGCGTACCAGTCGATTCACAAGATATCCATAACGTACCCCTTACGCAGCCTATCCCATGGATAGCGCCATCAAAGTACGCCACGATAGCGAATCAGAAGCTAGAGACGCGCATCACGACGCTGGAGAATGGACTGAGAGTTGCTACTGAGCCGAAGTTTGGACATTTTTGTACCGTCGGAGGTACTGAGAAAATTTAAACTGTAATGAAACGGTACTTTATTTGGACATTTTGATTAAAATGTATAATTTTATGACATTTTATCTATAGTTTTCTGGGGCTGTATTGAATTTTTTTATTTATATTAAAATATTAAAAGTTAATCTGATAGGTTTTGAGTGCTTTAATACCCCCGCCTTCTCCTTTAAAACAATCTGTACGAAATCTATCTATTTTTATACGGAAATTAAAAAATTAAATTCTGGTGTCACCGTGAGTTCAAGTTAGAGTTAAATTTATTTTTATTTTGTGTTTTGTGTGCAGTTCTCATAGATTCAGGATCAAGATATGAAGTTTCTTATCCTAGTGGAATCAGTCATTTTCTAGAGAAACTTGCTTATTCAGTCAGTTCTATTTCAAACTTATTACTTTTTCATTTGTTTCTTTGTGTTAGTATTTGTGAAATTTCAGTAAATTTCATTCGATTCTTCTTTTCATTTTTTGCATTGTTAAAAGTGATTTTATACTGTTATTTTTAAGAGTATTTATCACTGGAGGCAGGGGGGGCGGGAGGGGGTGTAACCAATTCAATTATTTGTATTTTAATATATCGTGACAGACGATTTAATTGTTTTGTAAGTTGTTAATTTTTATAACGTTATGTCATTTTAATGCATTGTTTTAATTTATTGTAATATTATTTTAATGTTTATTGTTACTTTGGTTTCAGTCGACTGCTCAGTTTTCTAGTCGCGATGCGATACTGCAGAGACTTGAGAGGCACGGAGGTATTTGTGACTGCCAGGGGTCCAGGTAGGCATTCAATTGAGGCATTCAATTGAGGTGTTCTGATTGACCCGTTCAGTTGAGGCATTCAGTTGAGGCATTCAATTGAGGCTTTCAATTGAGGTGTTCTGATTGAGGCGTTCAGTTGAGGCATTCAATTGAGGCTTTCAATTGAGGTGTTCTAATTGAGGCGTTCAGTTGAGGCATTCAGTTGAGGCATTCAGTTGAGGCATTCAGTTGAGGTATTCAATTTAGGCATTAAATTGAGGTGTTCTAATTGAGGCGTTCAGTTGAGGCATTCAGTTGAGGCATTCAATTTAGGCATTAAATTGAGGCGTTTATGTAATAATTTATTTTATTATAATATTAATCGATATATGTTATTGTCATTTATATTGTTATAATTAGTTTATAGTATTAAATACATAGTGTATTATGTATTTGATCAGGGATACAATGATCTATGCAATGTCTGCCAGTACTGCTGGGTTGGCTGATGTTGTGGAATTATTATCTGAAGCCGTTCTTCAACCAGTGATCACTGAGCAAGAAGTAGAATAAGAACTTTTTATCATTCAATACAGTCTAGTTTATACTTTTATGTTATATATATTGAAGTACAGTAATTTAATTTTTTTTATTTAACATTGAATCTTTTGATTGTAATGCTAAATATAACAATATTGTCCTTTAAAGAATCTCGTATAATTTCAGACTCGATACTATTCTCTTTCTCAATAGTATTTGGTATTTGATTTTTATAAAAATTGCTACTATTGCGATATAGTTTACGTTATAATTTATGATGCAAATAAGATTATAATTTTAAGATATAATTTATAACCTTATTTATATTATGAATGAAAAATTATCGTTATTAAATTGTTATTAAACGTTTATATTGTACTGAACCATGTAACAAAATGCATATAAAGAAAACTTGTTTTAGGTGCTTGACAGTAGAGGAGTGATCAACTTTGAACTTGATTCGTTAGAAATGAGGCCGGATCCTGAGCCGCTATTGGTTGAAATGATTCATGCGGTGAGTGTAAAACTCGTATTTAGTATTTATACGCATACTTTTTGTCAAGGCCCATTAGAGAAGCGTTTAGAGCGCTGGATTCGAAATTGATAGGTCCGGGTTCGAATCCCGGACAGCTCACTGTTTTCTTTAAGTGGCGGTACCCTTTTTTGCAAAAGAATTACTGCAATGCATTTATTTATAAAAGCGACACTTCTTAAATAGACTTCTGTAAGAAACGTTCTATGTTCAGCGCGTGGGTATTATAATTATCATACAACTTTGTTTTTTTTTCATAAATTAAAACTTGAAATGTTTGGTTCTATTTCTCTCAGGCAGCCTATCGCGATAATACTCTGGGTTTGCCAAAGATTTGTCCGAGAGAAAGCGTTGATTTAATCGACAGGAAAACTTTAATGACTTATTTGAGCAGTTTTCATACTTTAGATCGCATGGTTATAGCCGGTATTTTGTTTTCTTTATTATTTCTTTGTTTAAGTATGTCTATATTTTATAATTTCTTAAGATTCATTTCATCCGTGTTAGTTTTATATTTCTTATATTCAATTATATTTTATATTTATATTTAATTATATTTTATATCATCTCAAATGGACACCTTTTTTATGCGATGTTACTTACTTTATATACAGACTCGCGAAGTTATACGTTATTTGTAGTATTTTATAGAGCTGTATATTAATCGTCATTAATTTTAGATTAATTCGGTAAAAAATTAACGGATAATAGTTAACGAGTAAAATGACTTGTTTGAAGTTCTTTAAAATAGATAAAGATTGTGTAAACTTTGTATCAATGATTTGATTTGAGACTACTCCTATTTCTGCGTTAGGTTATGATTAAAACAAATTTGATCATGTTTCGATATTAATTTTTGTAAATCATAAGGCGTCGGTGTTGATCATGATCAATTAGTTGACTTGGCCTCGCAGCATTTTTCTAAAAAACCAATATGGATGACAGAGATGGGCGGAGCTATTGATAAACAGAAGTCATGTGATCTTTCCCTCTCTCAGTATACCGGCGGTAAAATAGAAGTTAGTGTTTTTTATCAGATTCTAAACTTAAAATTATTCAGTTTTCATTGTTCTTGCTAGTTCAGTAGTTTTATTATTTTTTTATAAGGACATTTAATACTCTTAAAGAATATATTTCATTAAACTGAAATGTTTTGGTTTACGATAAACAATTAGTAATCGCTAACAGAATTTATTATAAAAATTAATGATTATCTAATTAATATTATTCATATCTAATTAATATTAATATTTATGTCTATTATCTATATAAGTATTGATTATAGATTCTGTTAATATCTGTATAGGTTATATAATTAATAATTAATTTGATATATAATTAATTACTTACTCTACACAGGTCACGAAAGATTTATCAGATGTTAGCTTGGGTCCAACCCCTATGCCAGAGTTGGCTCATTTTGTGATTGGCTTAGAAAGCTGTTCACACAGGGACCCTGACTTTGTAGCTTTCTGTGTTCTCAATATGTTGATGGGAGGGGGTGGGTCTTTTTCTGCGGGGGGACCAGGCAAGGGAATGTACACGAGGCTTTATCTTAATGTCCTTAATAGGTTTAGTTTAATTGGATTTTATAATTAGTTGCATATTCGTTAGCATTAACTTGATTTATTATTTGAATTTAGGGTTCATTTTAAGTTGAATCAGAATGACAAAAAACTTCAACAAATCTAAAGTTCAGTATTTAATGGAATGCGTTAAGAGTCTGGACTGTTTTAAACTTTCTGATAAATTAATATTTATTATATAATTAAAAAATTGAGTGGCACTATTTAATGATTGTGCACTGATTCAGATATCATTGGATTCACAATGCTACGGCTTATAATCATTCATACGGAGACACCGGACTGTTCTGTATTCACGCTAGCTCTCATCCTTCCAGTGTATGTTGTATAATTTTTAGATCTTTTTATTTGTTATACCTTTTCCAGTATTTTCTTGTGAAACAATTTAGCGTAATTATATACTGATTTTAAATTGAAACAATATAATAAATTGGGTGGAGTTAGATATATGATTCAATAAATGATAATCACCTTACTAAAGGGTGCAGCAAGTTATAGCAATAGCGAGCTTTCCGTGATTTCAACCTGGATCTCTCAATTCCGATTCCAGTGCTCTAACCACTTCTCTAATGAGCCTTGATGAATTTAATTAAATTTAAATTGACCACTTTTCTACTTAAACACTTTCTCAATTGATACAGTTAAAAGATCTAACGGATGTGATTGTAAGAGAGATGGTCAACACACAACACGGCGTTAACGAGACGGAACTGAACAGAGCCAAGACACAGCTGCAGTCAATGTTGATGATGAACCTTGAAACCAGACCGGTAGTATTTGAAGACGTTGGTAGACAAGTTCTTTCTAACGGTGTCAGGAGACAGCCGGCTTACTACTGCGAACTTATCGGTAATGTCATTGCAGTGTTGATTGTAAGTCTTGCATGATAATTCAATTTGGAAATGGATGAGAATGTTTCTTGGTTCTAAGAGAAAATGAGCTGTTAAATTATGTTCATTGTTCATCTTCTACAGAAAATGTCATTCATTGAGTTTGATGAAATTGAACCTATGATATTTTATTAATTTTATTTTATTCTTTCTAGATTTTAATTAAATTCTTTCTTTCTGATTATCTTTCTATTAAAGTGTTTTTTGTCAAAGCTTGTAATTAAATGGTTAGCGAGATACAAGCCAGAAGGTCCTTTGTTTCAATTTGGTAAAGCTTTCAATTCATTCACTGTTTTAGCGTAGCGCTTAATTCACACGATATGTTTCAAAGATCGATAATCCAGACATAAGATTTTGAACGTATTTTTTGTTCTATTTCAGGTAAGATAACGGAAGAAGACATCACTCGTGTTGCGCGTAGAATGTTGCTGTCGCGTCCGTCCATTGCAGCGCTGGGTGATCTAACGCGCATGCCGAGTTACGAAGAAATCAACGCGGCACTAAATAGCAAGACGTCAAAACGTTTCTCTTTGTTTCGATAAGATGCATGCAATTTAAAATCTTTCTTTTTTAATGTTGATAATTACGAAACTCGATTTACAGTTATGATGTATTAGAGGGAGGGAGAGGGGGGAGATATATTGATTGTTTTAATAGGGTTTAATTGATCATCAGCTATAATGAGACATTTCTGTATTAAATATACAGAAATATGTCGTAGCAGATGAACAATGAACAGTAAACATTCAGTTTCACGATAATGAATACAAGTGGTACGGAGAGAGAGATAGTTCTAAAATTGAGGATTATTTAACTTGTTCAATATTTTCAGCGACTTTCAAGAGACTGGTTATAGCTGTGACGTTTATCGCCTTTACATTTCTTTATTTTGATTCAGAACAAGACGAGATCGTTTGAGATGAATTTTAAAAAAATGAGCTGATTGTATAGCTACTGAAAATGAACATTTAACTTTGTGTAATATTGATGTAAATCTATGCAAACATGAAAGCTGCCAATCCAAGCAAGCTGTATTCTTAAAATGATCATCAAATATCAACAGAAGAATCGTTTATCTTTGTTTGGCTGAAATCTATCATGTGACTGGCAAAAAAGATTTTTATATTGCTTGTAAATAAAGAATAATCCATAATGATTGTTATATTAATAAATTACGGTCTAAATTCAGTATTTCTACATTTTTTGTATTCTGTTCATATTAACAGATAAAAATGTGCTTAAATGGTTAATTGAGAGTAAAATGACTTAATTATAATTCGTTGCTTGTTGTTTCTATTGTCACATCAGCACAAAAAAGATATTTCATGACAGGTTGTGAACTAAATTCATAGAAATCGAACAATGAGAATCTTTCTTAATACTGTTCAGTACATCATTTCCTTTATGATTGACGATGCAAGCGCATAAAAAGTTTGAGGTAATTTTTATTCCGAAGGATAAATTTATTTTGTAATTAATCCTGTCTAAAAGTTTTAATGAGAAAATAATAGACAACACAGAGATTACACATGATTAACATTCCAAAGTGAATAATATAAATTTTAAATCTAATTCCAGTTCATTGCAAAATGCCAACTAGATCCATAACGTTAAAATTATTCAATTTAAAATATTGACAGATTAATTTTCAGGCGATAAATTCATAATTACTATCATTCGTTACATTAGTTAATTACACGTTCATATAATTACTTGGTGCATAAGAAACTTGATGCTTTGGCAGTGATAATACAGCAATAAGAAATTTAACAGTTTTGTGACATATTACAAAGATTAATTATAGTTCAACATATTTTGTTCATAAAAAATAGCAACAACCAAAGTGCACAATCCCAAATCGATATAATTCAGCAGATAATATATTCTTAACCAGCAAATATCAAGATGAATTAGCTAAGCTATAATAGACTCTAATTAAAAGTGATCAATTATATGCAGAATAAAATTTTGCATCCGAACAATTACAAGTAGTTGAAAGAATTAATATTTAAAATCATACCCATGTAAAGTTTTTACTGTTACGAATTATATTTCTCAGCTGCAAAAAAGTCTGATATACCAATATTGTATAACAATAAGAATACCAATATTATACACTTTTATATGCCAATATTAAACACCCTTAATATACCAATATTATATACCAATCTAAACATAATTAGATGCAATGCAATGCAAATGCTTTCTATACCATCACAAAACGGGGCTAAACAAGGATACGAGAAAGCTAAATACTACAATCATGATCGGATTGTTGGATTCGTAAATATAAATGCTCGAGGGAAGGATGAATGTTTCTGGAGATGTTCACTTGGCTTCCGGATGTCTGAAATTCTTTCCTGCGAATCTTGCCCCTGGTCCCAGCTCTTCTTCAATTCGAAGGATCTGGTTATACTTGGCAAGACGTTCGCTGCGACACGGTGCGCCAGTCTTAATCTGTACATAGCATTACAGAACGATATTATCTTAAAGACGTAAAACAATAATCAAACATCAGTACAATGTAATCTGAAAAAATATATAAACATTATCCACATTTTTGGATAATTTTTTCTTTAAAAATTAAAAAGCGATATTAAACTGCTTAATTTACATAAGCTTTATCCAACCTGTCCGGTGCACAACCCGACAACCAAATCAGCGATGAAGGTATCCTCCGTCTCTCCACTACGATGGGACACCATCACTCCCCAGCCAGCTCCCTGAGCCATCAAGCAAGCCTTGATTGACTCGGAAACTGAGCCAATCTGATTGACTTTGAGCAGCAGAGCATTACAGGCGCGCTTGTCAATAGCTTCCTGTACTCTACGAGGATTGGTTACTGTCAGATCATCGCTAAATAAAACAGAAATATAATTTATTGATTGCCAGAATTGGGTAACTCATTAATTAGTAACTCATTATAACTCTGACATTTCATTATATTACTCAGATCATCAAAACTATTTAATTTATTTATAAAACGTCACAACATCAATACACTATACCCATCCCTCAAAGCTAACAAGTAAAATATAAATGCTTAATAAATATAATTATTAACAAAAAACAATTATAACAATTATAAAAAACCTAAATTTAAACACTTTCATTGTTTAATAAAGACCTGTACTGTAATTGAAGCAAAATTCATATAATCCACGCATAAAAACATTACACCATTATATACAGATTAAATTCAATGATTTATTTAAAATTTAATCCAACAAGTTTTCTGCGTACGCGACAAGCTGAATAGTGACGGCAGCATTCATCTTGGTCCAAGCCGGCCAATCATCCTGATCAAACCCATCCTCGATTGAAATGACGGGATACTTGGTTATAAATCCCTTGTACACTTCAAACAGCTGATCTGCAGTCAGCTGAAATGAAATTTTCCTGAATATAAACCTCGATATATTTATAATAGTCATATCATCCATAACTTAAAAATCACGAGCAAGCAAAAACCTGAATTTTACATTTTTTTTCAAATGTTAAATGTTCAACAAATAACATTTAAAAAGTACTGTAAATTGAATAATATACATATATATAAAAAACAATACCCATGTTGCTGGATCGGATGCCGGATTCTTAAAGTCCAGATCGTATTTCTTATCCTTACAAAACTCCGACGCAGCTACATCCATCCCGATCTCAATCCTTCCGGTATAACCGGCCTTCTCGATGGCAACCTTGAGCAATTCCAAACCTACAATAATTTGAATGAAAGTATTTGACTATTAAAAAAAAACTATTAAAAGCGGATATCCGTTCGCGAGTCTAATTTTTTATAACAATATAAAAATAATTCTAGTCAAATAAACTAAAAATTGACAATCGAAGGCCAACTGCAACTCTAATGGCTTCATCATCCAAGAGCAATCGAAGGCCAACTGCAACTCTAATGGCTTCATCATCCAAGAGCAGCCCACAGCTCGAAATAGGAAGAGCTTGAAGCCAGTCTCCTGAGTGTGGGGCCATGGCAGCCAATACCCTGGCGCGGTGGTGATTGTCACTAGCGTCTGCCAAAACTGAGGCTTTATCTGCAGTGATGGCTGGCCTATCCCAGGCGGCCTGTTTCATCGAAGAGGAATGTGATAGGCAGGGGAGATTATGAGTGGCTGACCAGAAGGCTAGAGTGCTGTCAACAGCCGTGTTTTGTATTAAAAATTATTATTATTATAAACCTTTTTATTATATTATTAAACTAAAAATTAATTAAATAACAGAAATAATAAATAAAGTGTAGTCTTACCTTCCTCATTATTCTGAATGTTAGGAGCAAAGCCTCCCTCATCTCCAACGTTGCAAGCTGAAAGTTAAAAATGAAATAAAATATTAATCTACAATGTAGCATTAAAGGTTTCTAAATGGTATCACTAATTCACTATAAGTGAATACTTGCAATAATTGTTGAAATACATGTGAAATACATTTAGAATTATTCCGTTATTATTAACACATTATTAATTAGTACAATACAATTACAATAATCCCTACTAACATTACTTAAGTTAAGAATAATACAAGCTAATTGTACTACATACCATCTTGCCCGTATTTGGCCTTGATGACGTTCTTCAGATGATGATACGTTTCAGTTCCCATCTTCATGGCTTCCGTGAAGTTAGCAGCTCCTACAAATAAACAATAAAAATATCTATCAATCTATATTAAATCGTGTAATAAATACACCCTTTAAAAGCATATTGCCGAAATTTACCTATTCTATCGTCGCATATTAACATTATTCATTTAATTTACTCCTACTAATTTGATGAATTAAGATGTCTATCATATGAATGTTATGTACCAGTAGGTAATAGCATGAATTCCTGCATAGCTAGTTTGTTTCCTGCATGACTGCCTCCATTGATGACATTGAAAGCCGGTACTGGCAGAATAAGTTCTTTTTTTCCAGCTAAATCAGCGATATGACGATACAGAGGAACACCCTGTATTTACACCAACAAATAAATATCTAAATATTCAACTGAGCAACAAAATATTAATCGCATTATCGAAAGAAAACTATTTCAATCTTTAGCCAACATTTTAAAACAACAAGCAAAAGCTCTTCTACCTTTTCTTAAAGTATCAAGAACGATACTCAAAAAACAACACAACATAACTTATATCATAGTAATGTGATACTATAAACGGTACACAGTATCTTCCAACCTTCTTAGCAGCAGCAGCCTTGCAGACAGCGAGTGAGACTCCGAGAATTGCATTGGCTCCGAGTTTAGCTGAAACAATACGATTAATTGTAAAATAAATATCAGTTATTATCATAAATAATATCAAGCAGAATACCAAAAGATGACAAATGTAAACTAATATCATAAAAACTAAAGAAACTACTACAAATTAAACTGATACAAAAAAACTATTTAACTAAAACAATAATAATAACCTTTGTTATCGGTTCCATCCAAATCCAACATTATTTTATCGATAGCAATTTGATTAGTCAAATCAAGGTCCTGAAATTAAAAAATTACAAAAATGTGCAGACAGCACAAAATAATCACTGTATTTTAATTATAACAATGACAACACATTCTACAGTATGCCATCAATGAAACAATAATTCATAAAAATCAAATTCAAATCTGATAAACTACACTGACCTTTCCAACCAGAGCTGGAGCTATGATGTTATTGACATTGTTAACAGCTGTCAAAACTCCTAAAGCAGTAAAACAATCATTTTCATTCGTTCAAAAACTTATAAACATTTATGGAAAAACTAATATTGTTGTAATTCATATCAATCAATCAATCTATTCATTGTATAAAACAACGCTCATGACAGTTGAATTATTTGACTAAAAGCTAGAAAGAAGCTTTTGAATGTATTAATGCGATAATATACAATGCCACAGGTATTTATAATAATATCACAATATACATTTTCATCAAATGTACATACGCATCAAACTGTCTTTATTGAAAGAAAACAGTCATTTGCAGCAACTTCAAATTATCAACTTAATTAATTATAGGTTACAGTATTAAAAAGCGCACCTTTCTTATGATAACCCTTGTTATCTACATCTCTCAGTTCCAACGCTTCGTGTATACCAGTCGAAGCACCGCTTGGCACAGCGGATCTGAACATACCTGAACATCAACAATAAAAAAACATTTAAATAAATTTTTCAATCGTTTAATTTGATACGGGAAGCAAAAAATTATGAGATGATTTTTAATCAAAAACAAGAAGTCATAGAAACTCTAGAAAGCGTAATTTCTAAAGTTTTTGTAAACTAATAGTTTTTCATTTGTTGCTTAGTGTCACATCAGCACAAATGACTATTTAGTAACATGTTGTGAACTTAGTCTCGAAATAGCGAAAGAAAAGAACATGAACTTGTAACCTAGTGCATTAAATAATGTTTATTTAAAATAAGCGAGCTTATAAAAAATTAAATATATATAAAAGATTATATTTACCAAGTTCAGTGAAGAGATCAACTTCTACAGTCGGGTTACCACGACTGTCAAAGATCTGTCGTGCATGGATCCTCTTGATAGACATCTTTTCTGGCAAGATATGGATATGAGATGATCTAGGTAAAGACTGCAACAGAAAAAAACTTAAATGTTTACAATAAAAAGCGCAGATTGAAATTGAATTACAAATATGACTAGATAATGTCATACGCAAAATTTTAATAAATAATCTTCGCTCAGCTATTACAAGTATATGCAAGCTTTTCTCATTATTAAAATGTTAATTCTCTAATACTTAAAGAACATTATTAAAAACAACATGGACATTTAGAATAATTTAGGGCGTTTGTGTCAATGTTTTAATCAAACATTTTTCTAAGTTACATTGACTTCAAGTTATAGCCAAACCCTTATAAAAAAAATTGAAGATTGAATGAAAGTATTTACATAATATCTCATGTGAAATAATCTTATTCCTTTGACACTCAGTTGATTGGAATTTGCTAAAAATAACTTGTCATATAGAATTCTTTCAAATTGCTTTAATGCCATCCAACTATTATAGAAAAAACTTTCTATAGTCCAAAGCTGGACTTACAAGAAAAAGAGATTTGCTAATAATGGGACTATTTAATAAGAATAATAAATTAAGACAGTGCAGAAAATCAAAAATTGCTATAACATACAAGAAAATAAAGAAGTAACAAAAACACAAGAAGGTTTACTTAAATATTCGCTAACTATAACAGTGTTAACTTTGAATTAAAAACTGTGTACCAGTGGTCACCAGCCTGTAGTTACTATTCTACTTAATAATATACTCAAATATTCAGAACCAAAGCGTATAACGTCATATAAAGTAATGTCATTGATAAACGCTACCACTAAATATAATGTTAACAATAAGTTATAAGATGGGTGTAAATAAATATAAGGAAAACGAGGAAAATTTTGGTCAGAGATTAAATAGGCCTAATAGACTGTCACATGAGAAAAACAAAATTAACTAGGCCTATTATTAAACTACATAAATGCCCTGGTGTCAAGGTCGTTCAATGACAAACGCTTCATATACTATTTATATCTTTCAAATTCCATATAGCTGTAAATATAGCTTTTAGGATTAGTAATTAGTAAATTATCAAACAGCACAGACTTGAGCGGATAAATGTCAGATGATAATAAATGATAAATTAAGAGAAATTATCTTTTACCGGTTCAATCAATACGCGACCTTTCTCTAGCGTGATAGACTGCTGCTCAAAGCGGGCACGTGCTGACTACAGCTGGGCATTAGCTAATAGGCTACCGCGGGCACTTGCTATCGGGCTATAGCGGGCAATAGCTTACGAGCTGCAGCACTAGCTAGCGGACTAGACGGGCTTTTGCGTAAAGGCTCTTGTGCCGACAGCTGACGGAAAAAAGAGAGAAAACAGCGGCTACTGTATTTGGTCTATAACTTAGCTGTTCTAACAAAACGAGAACTAGAAAGAAAGGATAAAGAGCAGCAATGGGTATCATTGCTTAAAACTTGTGCACGATTAATTCAATTCTGAGTACGATTAGGATTATACTGACCGTTTGGATAAAAGCGGAGTGGAAGAGGCGGATGAGAGAAAGAGGGGAAATGCAAAGTTGCTCTTACTTTTGGGCGTTAATCGTCAATTAAGGAAGAGCTGATAATAGCCTGATTTCGATTTTTTTGATACTAATATAAGTGAACTATTTGTTTATTTTTTCCTTTAAACTTAGGCCCCGAAGGAGGATTTTGACATTTGTGCTTTTCATGAGTTGGTAGTCTTAGCTCTTATTATAAAAACTGTATAATCAGTAACACCACTTCGTATGCTGAACATTTAATGCTGAAGATTGAGCTATATATATTCATTATATATAGTTGTACTTATATTATATTTTAGGCTAGCTACAATAGAATTTTATAAAACATGAGCAGTTTTATACTGACTCTTTTCAGTAAGAGATGAAATCATATTTTTAAGCAAATTTGTAACTGATACGTTAAAATAATTGTTTGAAAATCTTTGGTTAAATTTAATTACTATTTAGCAATACAATTCACCACTTCACGAACAACATTAAAAATCACAATAGAAAAATATCTTTAATTAAAGTCTTGTAACGTTAATGTTCTTTTGCTCTGCAAAGTTTATCTTTCGATGTCTTTCAAATCAGCAAATCTTTATTCTGCCAAAACTGAATGCTAAGTTTCCAGTCAATTGTTTTGTCTGCACACGATGACCGGGCAGTGAGCATGGTGAACCACAAAGTCACTAACGCTACCCATGATGGTACGCCGCACTTTACCCAGTCCCCTCGTACCAAGGACGACCATAGTCACATCCTCGTCCTCGGCGATCTTGCAGATCACCTCGCCGGGTTTGCTCCCGCTCTCGGAGCGAATTCTACCAGATATCTGAAAGTATTTGATAGCAATTACGGAAAAATAATAAAAAATTACAATTAGTTCTGGAGTCTATACCACAAGGGATAGTTTTTTGCAAATAACTATTACAAAGTATAGTTATTTACATTTACACTGTTATGTGTAATACAATAATAAACATTAGCAATAGTGATATTTTTGTCTACAATTTCATGCCTGCTCGTCATTTATTTTTATCATTGACGATTATAAATTTATATTACATTTACATCAATAAAATTACCAATTACGTTTAAGTATACAATAATAAATTGTATATTATTGCTCGCTTTGATATGAGAATTACGTGCTTAAACCTATTGTACTAGTAATAAAATTCTTGAGACAGACTATGAACTCAATAAAACTCTGCGTAGGCATATAATACTTACGCCATTTTCAAGAATTTTTCCATTATACTTGTCCTCCAATTCTTTCAGTTTTACTTGGTCCTTTTTGATGGCCTCTTCAAATGAAGCAGCCGTTAAATGCATCAGTCCTAAAAGCATAAAAAATATTTTATAAAAATTTGAGCTAACATTAATGGAATTGTAAGTTATACAGTAAGTAGGCTTCAATTGAGTCAAAGAATTCTTTAAAGTGCCTCTCCTTTACTTCAAAATATGTTGTCACAGTTGCATTTTTCTCCGCTATAACCCTCCCCTTTCTTCTACTCTTTGGGCGTCCCACATTCACTAGATTTCGCTTTTTTCTACACCATTCATGGGATAGTATTAATCCCATTAAACAACTCGTCAGGTTGTTTAGGTAGTTATTAAGCAAAATAATTATTAAACATGCAGTATATGATATTATGATCGCACACAACAAATGTACTTGTTTTAATAATTAGTAATTGAATTAATATTAGAAATAAAAACCTATGTATGTGGGTCTTATCAATATGAATACTGTTGTAAAAGAAAAAACATTGAATCGGAAAAAAATGTCAATTTAATTTTTTTAGCAGAGATTTCCTGCGAAAGTTCTATAGGTTACTTAATGTCAGAAGTCAATTGATTAGTTTTCGCTATTTCTAAAATTATCGCTCACGCCCCACAGCTTTTAATAAAGCAAAGCAATACGTGAACGACGTCGAAAATTAATACCAATTTCCGCGAGACAGCTTTATTGGTATCTCTCTAGAAAGCCATTGAATAAAATCCAGCATATGATTTTTCTAACACATCACGCAATATTTTCAGAAGAGCAGAAAGAAATCTTTACCATGAGAGTTTCGATAAAATTAAATGCGGTTATAAATATATCAAAATTTTTCTTTAGACAAATTCTTGGAAGCATATTCAACTAAATTATCTATCAAGTGTGTGATATTCTGTATAATATCAAAGCGATTAATTTCTTACAACAATTTGATATCCGTGACTTTCGCTAGACCAGCTGCATTATCAGGCTTAATTTAATAAAAGCTTCCAAGACATATACACTCCGTACAATCTAAAGACATTATAATATCTGTCACGTTCATTTACGGTTGTCACGACTGGGATCACGGGCCCGTGATCCCAACATCATAAAATATTTACATGAGACAGCTACGAACAGCAGCAGACCAGCTAGCGATGCATGTAACCCACCAGCGTGTGGGGCGGTGGGGATCTGTCTTCACTTATTAGTGTTTTACTGGATGGGAATTTAATACAGTCGAGTCTGTCCCCATGGAAGTCAATTCATTCAGTTTTTATACTCTTTACTCTCGATTATCAATTTAGAATTTATTATTAGTTACTAATAATTGGCATCTATTGACATAGAATACTATAGTTATATTTATGAAGAAATGTGATAATTTATGTGAGTTAGCTTTCTATCAAATTCTACTAGCCAGTGTTATTAATAATGCAGCAGCTTCAATATTACAACTTTTTCAACATTTTCATATTTCCAGTGAATCTTCAAGCCGCTCTCTTAGCTTCTCCTTTTGTAAGCGATGACTGCACGTAGCACCTCTCAAGTGACTATCCCATATAACAATCATTGCTTTACAACTTACGACCTCTTTCGAAAGTCCTCTTGATGTAAGATTTTTCAAGACGTTGATGGCTGGCGGGCAAGAAAGCTGAGAGCAATTATAGATGTGAAGAAATAGATCAAGTAAGACGTGAATCACGTGACGCCGCCTTGTCGATATTGGACTCTTCCTGGCCACGCAGAATGAGATGTGTGCGAAGCAGTAGGAGAAAGAAAATGATTGTTCCCCCCCACCCAAAAAAAGTTTGCTTTAATATAAAAAATACATCGCTCTCCCCCATACATAACATTTTTAATGGAAACTTCTTAAATATTAATAATTTTAGTTTATTTAGAAACCCTTCCCAGTGGTAACCCATATTCCATGACATTTTTTCGCTCTAAAATAGTCAAAATATTAGGCCCTACTGTCGGCATATTATGATCTACAAACATCTAGGTCCTGCTTATGTTATGTCATTTGCACAAGAAATCTCTACCCCCCCCCCCCCACCCCCAGAGTCCCCCCCCTACCGAAAAGTCTAGATTCACCCTCGTACTCTCGCCGTTCCTATTAGTGCGAGGATGAAATAATACGTTGCCACCAAAAGGAAGGTTTAACGACGACGTAAGCTGAAGGCGTTGCGTGAAAATGAGGCAGACGTTAACGTTCAGAATTAGAATTGCCGTTAACGCTTACATTTACAGTTAGAAACACATAACTGTTGTTTTACAATAATAGGATAATTATTCCTGCAGGAAAACTATAGCCATATTTATGTATTACTGGTTCGCTGTTATGCAGGTGCATAATGCAAAAGTACAAATAACGTTCCATTAAATCTTCTACTAACTATTGGTTTCGTTGATATTAAAATTAGAATTATTACAAGATTATAGTATTTACATATTATAATAATTCTTAATGTATCTTTAATGTATACTTATATTATCGTCAATATATCATTATATCATTAATATATCTAATATGCTTATGTCATTAATATATCCTTATATGATCAGTATTTTATATCAATAATATATCGTTAATATATTCTTAATACATCATTATTTATTTATTATTATTCATCATTATTTGCGCATATTTTAATTCGAATTAACTTACTGCTTCTATCTCCATCCAGTGCTTCAGGTACATGGAGAAGAATAACTTCGTTATCAGGACGATGCACAGTCGATAGATACCCTAATTGCAGTATAAGAAACATTGTAATAACATTTTATTTTAATAATGTTATTTTAATAATCTGTTGATTTGTCAAAACCTATCAGAAATATTAAACAATATGTCAAATGTTTTTCAACTTTTAGTCACAAATCCAAAATAACCGCTTTGTTTGAGTGCATAAAATGAAACGTTTTCTTCAAAAGAATAAATATTTCTCATATCGAATGATTTTGTTTGAAATTATTCAAAATCAAATTACTGGCATCCTATATTTCCTGTCGAAACAAAATACTGTAGCCCGAGTCATATATAACTAATTTAAAATTAAAGCTTTCGATGATATCTTGTTCCCTAGATCAAAACAACACATTTTCTCTGCGGTACATTACGCCACTCAGTATTGTTTATCAAATCTGATTCTTATTGTAGAAACGTAAACATATGTACTTTTTATTTGCATAAAGCGGACAAATATAATATTCTAACAAACCAAAATATAAAAAGAAAATCAGTTATCAGTTGTATTAATGTTCAAACTTATATTTAAAAGAATTAGACGAATACATTAAAATTTTATGTCTCTCATCCCTTACAAAACTCTAGCCAAGGATACATTCGGAAACTCAGCATGGAAGCTTTTTCAATACATATTAATAAATGATGAGTCATTACTTTGTGATTCCTGGTAGCTTTTCTATAAGATTCTTTGTTTCTTTTCTGTTTTCTCTTTTCATTCATTGCATACTATTGAATCTCTCAGGCTTAATAGTGAAAATTCACGCTAAAAATTGACTATGATAAAATTGTCTCATACGTGCATTATAAAAATGTCTAAAATGTCAAAATTAAAGTCCAGACATCATCTGATTCAACGTTATTTCCATATTAGTTGTGTTGTTCTTATTGAGATAGAATTACGAAATCTCTGCAACAATGACAAGTTGCTGCACGCCTAAGAAAAGAAGCCAATTTTAAATTCTGAGTGTGTATACTCAAGATCATCTAATTTTTTGATCCTCTTTTATTTGAATTTATTCTTCCCGTGAGACACGTGTGTTTTAGCAATAGCCTCAAACTGCTTGTAACTTGCTCGGCCATTCAGTATACACTTAATTATTTTAGTTTAAGTTACGTTGTAAATTGAGTTTTTCTGAATTCTAATTTATTCAAAGCAGAAAACAATCCGTAACGCTTATAGGCTTGTATTTAATTGTAAATTGAAATTTATTAACCTATATTAATCTGATGCTTAAGTAAGTCTCATTTTTGAAATTATTAAAATGCATTTAAAAAACTTAAATCTTGAACAATAATACCAAGCTTAATATTAGTTTTAAAACGAAAATCTGCACCGAATAAGTCTACAAAATTTATCATGATTCTTCTTCCTATCCATTAATCAAATAAGCATAGGATTATGGCCTAATGAGACCCTAATCCATGACCGGATATGTCCTTGTAGTGATTGAGCTTTAACTGATCGAATTTATAGAGAAACATCCCATTATATTTATTTTGGATAGCTTTAAGCCTAGAATATTCATAATATAATATCTAATATCTAATGTTATAATATCCGTATCTAATATTATTATAAGTTTGATCAGTGTCTGAAATAAATAAATAAAATAAAAATAATACGTTTCAGTAGCCAGAACATAAAATTCAAGTATACGGCAGAATATATCAATCGTACCGTTATTATATGCAAATAGCTTACACTGAAATATCGGGCATGACCCTATATAAAATGTTCTGTTATAACAATAACTTTGCATTATTTATCATATTACTTTGTTTTTTGTTTTGTTTATGAATGCAATTTTTGTTACTTAATCGCTTATATTCAATTCTCGATACTATAAAGTAATCAACCAATTGAATTTTACTTGAAATTTAACAAACAACAGATGTTGAAAAGATCAATTTTTATTATGACATTATAATCTTCCATACAACATCGAAATAAATCTTTAATGCGAAGATCAAAAGTATACAGCAATTATAATCAATTAATTGCTATTAGCTCATTAATAATCGTGATAACACTCAATAAAATTCTCTGTAACTGAGCGGATATACAAGCTCTTGCCAGGAATTGTTTGGCACTCAATCATCCTATACATGACATCAAACACTCGGCTATTGTTACAGGCGATGAACTGATTCACTCCATAAGTGATCATCTAGGAAAAGCTAATCGCTTTTTCTGCACTGGATAGTGAATTTTATATGGACTGACATTATAATGTATATAGCATGCGTACAGAAAAGTAAAATGATGTTGGAATGCTATAGCTATTGCGATATATTAATAAGCAATTAGATAAAAAAACATATTGGCATGTTTTATCATTATATTCTGTGAAATAGTTGCTACATTATTGTCGTCCAACTATAATCCATTTAAATATAACATTTAGAAAAGTTATATTTCAGATAGGAATGAACTAAGAAATAGAAAACGTAGTAAAATATATATAAGTGTAACTTCTTTGATGCTATTGGAGAAAGAAGTCTTAACCTTAACTGTCATAAATATTATTAAAAGCCTTACTAAATGGTGCAACAATCTAGCAAAATAGTGAACTCACGAAGTCACGAACTTGCATCTGTCAGTTCAAAGCCCTGAGTATTACCACATAAATGAATAAATAAGTGTCTAAATTAATGAATATAAGCGATGACAATTAAACTTACAATTAAACGCGTGTTCAGCTTGATCGCTTGCGTCAATAGCAAGTAAAACTCTTCTTGCGGCCATTTCGATGAAAGAAATTAATTACTGTTGGTCCAATTGAAACTGCAGTGAATTCCTGTCAGTAAATTCAATTAGGCCAAAAAAATTAACAGCTTTAGAGAAAATTCTGATGTAATAGCAAGAATGATTTAAATAATTTCTAAAACACATTTGGTTCGTTTTGAAACTACATCATCGGAGAATTGAAAAACACGAATTAATTATATAATATAAATGAACAAATTTGAAAATTGAATAAAATTTATCATCAAATTTATCATCAATTACATAACTTACATCAGATTACAGTAACACTTACAATTGTTTCACTCCAAACATTTACGGATAAACTTGTAACTTATAAAGCTATATATGTTCGGCTTAATGCGGCTCATGGATTGTTATCGTGATACTAATTGGTAATTTCTTTCTAACGTCTTATGAAGAAATACATTGTCTTCATGATTACTAAACACTCAGACTTACCTCGTTCAAAACTGCCACCAGAAGAATATAAAAACAATACGACACGAAACTAAGAATAGCAAACGCGATGCAAAGCGAACAATCTCCTGATTGAGAAAGCTTGTAAGCTGAATACTAAAAACCTCCCACTGCTTACAGCGGATGCTTGAAAGCCACCACAACGTTCAGAATACAATATAACAAGTGAAAGCACTTCAGGTTTCAAAATATACGGAAATGTCCAGCAGTCTGCAGATCAGGTAACCAATAGCGGAAGGTTTTAGACGATTTATAAAACAAATTAGATACTGTTGATCGTAAATATGAAAATTTTACACTGTCCTCTCAATGTCATGCCGCGTAGGCCTATTCTTAAAATGAATTTCTTCATTTTATTTTAAACGTTTCAATATAGTCAAATAAAGAAACTAGCTATGTTTGATTTTCCAATAGAGCTGTTGAATTGTTCATGGTTAAATTTACAGCGTATACTATAACGGGTACTTAACACTAATATCAAACTGAAACTGTGTATTTTGAGATTAAACAACTTGGGACATCGCCTGGATTCGGTAGGGCGGTGTAGAACTAAGTACCCGCGAGTGGCCAGCAATTACAATAATGGAGGACAACCAATATTGATTTTCTGCAGCTACCTAGCTGCCATTGCATAATAAGATTCTCAAACTGGACACTCATAACTCAGCTAATAGAACAATGTTGTCGCAGCTGCAGCAGCAGCAGCAGCAGTAGCAGCAATGGAACAGCAGCAATAGCAGAAGCAGCAGCTAACTGTTGTAGTTAAGTGTAAATAGCCTATTTCTTGTATAAGAAACTAATTATTAGTAATTACCGCAGCAAGCTGCGAGGCATATTTACTGGTTTTTTTACTGAATGGCCAAACAACATTGCGATTAGATCATAATTGCAGTTGCAGTCATCTATTGGTATTTACTGAAACAAGGATATTATCAGTAAACTTATTGTAGGTTATCAACTGTGGTAATACTACTGAAATATGAAGTAAAAAACATAAAAAATAAGCTTAATTAACGACCTACGGGTTACAAAGAAATATTTTTTGGCACTTTAATTCTGTATGAAACAAAAACTATAGCTTATCATTGTGTTTACTGCTTTTAATATATTATGCTGGTTTATGCTTATTTTATATCCTTTGTACAATCA
Source organism: Oconnorella tubifera (assembly GCA_034700105.1). Lineage (NCBI taxonomy): Eukaryota > Metazoa > Annelida > Clitellata > Enchytraeida > Enchytraeidae > Oconnorella > Oconnorella tubifera. Next base: position 27,850 of record JAQIXG010000051.1, read on the forward strand.
ATCAGTCAGTCGATTTGTGATGAATAAAAATTATATATTACGAGATTTGCTTCATATGCAGTGAAAAATACTTTGCTAGTGCTTCAATGCACAAACAAAAGCAAGAAAAAAAAGAGTCGTGGCTAAATTGTCCAATCTGAAGGTCTTCTACCCCCCCCCCTGCATGGCTTCGTTTGCCTCTCGACGAGGAGTAGAATATTTGTCAAATGAAAACGAGAAAGTAGCGTGTGCATCAAAGTAATACAATCATTCGACGTCACGCTACCATGGGACCAATGCTTAGTCGTTTGTAAACGTGATGTTTCTTTCTTTTCTTTCTGATATTAAGAAGGTTAGGAAATGTAGAAGGGAAAGAAATTAATACTGTGAGGGAGGAGGGGAAGAAAATCAATATTAGATTGAGGATGAAGAATGGAGCGAGTCCAGTAGACTAAAGATTAATATATATAGATGAAATTATCTTTGCTGTATAAATGAAAAAAGCTTGAAAATTTTTACACAATATATACTGTATATATAGTGTGAGTGTGTGTACACTGTACAGTACTTGTAGATTTTAATTTTTTTTTTTTTTACGCAAACGATTAAAGAAGTTGTGATACGTTTTTGGAATCCATTCCCAAAATAATATCAAATATTTGCGAACTCAAAGAGTTCGCAAAATCAATTTCTTCAAAATATTACAAGCAAAGCTTCAATGTTTAATCAAATCAAATAATGCGCTTTATGCATAATATAACTGTTAATATCTTGCGCACTTAACAGTCAAAAATAAATACAAAAATTTAAGCCAAATTCATAAGTTTTAAATTATAATTATAAAATAAACTACAACACAGGCATGATAAACAATTTACAAACTGAAAAACGCATATTATAAGGTCTAGAAAAATTCATGCATAGCATAAAATATAACTATAGCCTCTATTAACTAGGTTATACAAAATAATCTTGTAATTTAACTATAAACAATTGACAAGCTAACCTTCAAAATTTACATTCAGTCATATTAATAATGAAAAAGCTTTTTTCATGCAATGTAGACTCATTTCGAAACAGTCAATTAAAGATAAAATATAATCAAACAGATACCGAGGAATGTTAAGCTGTGATGTAATGAATTAGTACTGATGGCGTTTTTCAATTACACTCAGTTGCAATGTTGAAATCGTTTGTTTATATTGAGAGTTGCGGATAAACGATCAGTCAATAACCATATGTTCCAGAATTCAATCATCATTATATAAAATTGTTTCATCATTTTTTGATCATCCGATTAAAAGCTTCGTCGCTCATTCATCAGTAAACAAATAGTTTTAATGGTTCTATGACGATTCGTCAACGGACTGTTCGTCCATGACTATGCTTATAACGGACAATTTTTTATAACCCTTAACCCTAACTCTAACGAATAGTCCATGATGAACAGTCCGTTGACGAATCGTCCGCATACCAGTTTTATTATTCGTGGATCAACTGACTATATGTTCTACCACTCCTTGTCGCACTAAATGTTCGCATTCGGATCTCAACATGAAATGCTGTTTAAAATCAAACAAACAAACGTTCTATAATATATAATAACGATATAATAAGAATAATAATAATAAGAACAAAAGAATAAAAAATATTCATTAAAGTAAATCAAAGAAATATTTAAGATCTGAAAATGCATTAAAAAAATTGCTACCATTACATAAAAACAAGAAGAGAAAAACAAAAAATCATTAGATTCTTTTTATTATCAATTTATTACATTTAATGGATTCATTGCATATCTTAAATAAGATATAATTACAATCAATAACGCATTTAACATCTTATAAATAACTAATAGCTTAATTCTTCAAAACATATAGATTAAGAAATCAAAAATGATTATTTTTCTAATAAACTAGAATGAACCTGGCTGTTTTTCTTTAGACAGATAGTGCTTCCATCTTGCGTTTCAAAGTCACCATAATCAGCCAGACAACGCACCTATAAATGCACGCAAAAAATGTCCCAACTTTTTATAAGTTTTTTTTGACAAACTGATTTTATTAAAACAGGCTGATTGAAATTCTAAAAATAACAAAGCTGAAAGTATAAGTTTAATAAATTACAAAAGTTTGACACAAACCTCAATAAAAAGACATTTAGGAGGGGTAAGATCTAGGGTTAGATCAAGACCCCCCTCCCCTCCAATGGACCTCATATAGGATGCCAAGGATTTGTTGTATTTATTGAACCACTGAACCTCTTGCTCACAGAGATTGTATTTAATATCTGGAGGAAGAACACTGCCGAAATCCCATCTCATTTGCTTAATGACCATCAGTCGATTATATCTGAATAATAAATGATAACGATGATATTCCGCTAGAATATATTACCAAAATATTAACACGACAAGTCACACAATAAAATAATCTTAACTAGCCCCAATCTTAATCCTAGCTAATCCTAACCAGCTAAAGAGTTTGCTACGCGTTTAAAAGTTCTGGTTTCTTCGTCCTTGTATAAGAAACAAAAATTTCAAATTGATTCAATAATTAGCAGTCGATATTAAACAATATTACCTTCTAAGTAATATTGTTTTCTGATCATAATAAATCGCATTTTATGTTGTTATACTGCGGAACTGATGATTAAACTAAATTTTGAATAAATAATTTTAATCCATACTTAAAGTATTAAGATGTTTACATTAAGATGTACACTTCATACATTTTAATGCACGAAGTATACATTTTTAATCTATATAATTCGTACATTTACATTAAAATATACGTATACTTCATAAATATAATATGTAGAAATGGACTATACTTCGGAAAAGAAGTCTCTGAATGATTAAATAATCATTTGATTTAGATTTATAAGTAATATAAAGTTAAAACTAAAAAAGTTTTCTCACAGATAGGCAAGAAGGCAACGTTTATTTCTTTCAAGTGCAGCGTGTCTGATCTGTATCGCAGGATACAAACTTTGTTCTCCAGCCATCACGTCATTGCTACAAAACAAATCACGCCGCGTACTAATCCTTTGTGAATAGAAAGTTCTAAAATAATTCAAACCTAAAATCTGCTTAATGTAAATTAAGTTTACACCGCTATTTGTTAAGAAAGATAATGGAAGATAGTCACGTAAAAGTCATACAATGTACAGTGTGTATATGTGATGGAAATATCGGCTACATAGTCGTATAGTTCTATAAAAGATTCAAGTAGAAAAAATTGCAGTTCTGCACATCAAAAATTTCAATGAAATTATCTATAATGTTACTAATATTATATATTTTGATTGCACTAGACAATCAATTTAGGTCTATATCAACTAAATGTTACGAAAAATTTAATTGAAAATATATTTCGAGCTAATTCGAAAAGTATTTTATTAAAGTAGTTGAAAAAGACAATTATAAAACAACATACACGTCCATTTGATTCTGTTCATACAAGACTCTCATTTCTTCTAAAACCTGGCGAACTACATCGTCCTGAGATAAAACAAGCATATTATATAACATGATACATTTTCAATAACTAATTAATATCAATATTGATTTGAATCTATATGATTTAATTAGTAATGTAGTCTATTATTATAGTTGTTTATTTTGCACAGATTTATGTTGACATTTATTTAAAGTTCATAAATTCATATTTATTACTATCAGTTGGTGAATTAAAAATTTATATAAAGGCAACCTAATTCATTGTTAATTGTTCTAATCACGAAAAATAGAATATTCAAGTAAAAGAGAATAAATAGCTTTACATTAAAAGTAGAAATTGTTGCTCCCTGCATTCGCTGTAGTTCCTTGATGAGCTCTAAAGATTTCTCGCCGAACATTTTTATATTTTATTTCTTTCCCTCAGTATAGTCTAATATTTTTATATACGCATTAAAATTATTAATTAGAAAAACTAAATGAATCACCAGTGCCGTACTATCACAACATAAAATGCGATTTATTACGATCAGATCAGCTGCATAAAGTTCGGCTTTTGTACAATAAAAAGTAAATACCTAATCGATAAATAGTAATGTAAAGAATTAGATACGAAAAATACAAATAAATTAAAATAATATTCAAATAATATCAATAATTACTGTTGAAAATAAATAAATATCAACACTAAACTATTTCGCGCAATTTTTTAATACATAACAAAAAGATGTTTACCACTACACAATATTATATTCTATTATTCAATACTTAAAATTATGATAGTAGCTTCGTAATTTATTTTAATATCTATTACTTAAAATATTTGGCTAAATATTGGTGTAATGTCGACATTTGTGATGCAAGCGTTTTGCTGATTGTATACAGGCAACATTTAAACATCATTCAGTTTTCCAAAATTGTAACTCTGCTTATATCTAAATACAGATGAAATAAGATCTACTCTTATCTAAATTACAGCCAGAGATAAGTTTTTCCTCGTTGAATAAATTATATTCATATAATTGGATTTGTTGCTCAACGTTTACTAGTTTCATTTGTTGCTGTCAATGTATTACTGACTGGTAATGCATCTATTTGGGATGGCTTAAAGATCTTTTGACAACCAAGACTGATTCTCAACGTTTTCTTCAGTGCTAAGTGACACATTGGATTAATGTAAGGTGTTGATGTTGTCATGATCATGCTTGAAATGCGAAAGAAGAGAGTATAACCAGAATTTACTCTGGCTTCAAGTTGTGCTGCTGTAGTTAATCCCGTAGAAAGTATAAGAATACGAACAATTGCCATCGGGGCAAAGGTGAGAAAGAAACCTCCAGTTGTCAGTATGATTGTCTTGATTGAAGAAATCTGGTGACGTTTGTCTCTTTTGTCTGTTTTTGCTGCTTCACCAACTGATCGCGACTGCAAACCTGATAAAAAAATTAATTTTTAATAATAGAGAAAAATAGATCTTCTGTTGCATATTTGAAATCGATATATAATGCAATTATTGCTTTCTTTATCGATTTCAAATATCTTCAGTTTTATCCGAAGAGTGATATGGCGTTATACTCTTTAGAGTTGAAACGAGCCTATATATGATAGGCCCATTTTAAAAATTCATATAAATATCTTTGTTTTATATTTTATAATAGTTAAATGTTTTATAATAGTTAAATGTTATATAATAGTTAAATGTTAATAAAGATTACCTTTGATTTTGAAAACAACGAACACTGCAATTATCACTGTTGGAACCGCATAGACAGCAAACAGGAGAAAAGTACTAATCAGAGCATATCTCGATTGACATAACATTAAAGATACTGCAAAAATTCGTCCTACAAAAAAACATATAAACAAATCAGAATTTCTGCAAAAATAAACAGTTAAATGAGTTGGACAAAATGCACTATTTACTGAATGATATTTTACCTGATGGTGATGCGAGATAACTGACAAGGTATGATAAAGCATAAAAGCCGAGGTAAGTGACAACAACGCGAGGTACTGTGATGACTTTATTGTAGCTGAGTGGATGACACAAAAAGTAATAGCGTTCAAATGCGTACATGCCAATACTGTGACCAGAGAAGACAAAGATTCCAGTGTAGACGATTCCTATAATCTGTGTAACAAGTAAGTCATTTAATTATAGAAACTTTCTGTATTCAGGTAGGCCTAATTACTATTCCGTTTCTTTTATGATTGATTTTGTGATCATATTTATAAGTTAAGCAGCTAGATCCTATAAATCAGACTCCATAACAAAAGACGATAAACTGTTAATTATTGCAAAAATAATGAACTAAACTATAATTCATTTAGATTTATTAAAAAGCATTAAAAATTTAAAAATTTAACTTACCGTGCAGTTAAATTCACTGGTCGTTGGATAATCAATCGCTATTGCCCATATCATTTGCCCCGCTCCAAAATAGATAATGCAGATGTTGTTAATGCAATCTGCGATCACAATAACGTTCTCTGGTTTACGTCCTAAGCGTCGCGCGTCGCGTAGGATTGCGATAATAACGAGCGCGTTGAGAATCGTTGTGAGTATGACGTTCGAAGTCAGATAGAGTTCAAACAGAGCGCGTTCCAGTTCGCTGTATACAGAACGAAACACAAGTGGCATAGCTGGGATGCGTTTTGTTGCATTGTCTAGAGGATGTGCATTTTCGTTTGGGGGCTGTGTTGTATTTTGGTAGTTGATCCAAAATTGATCTTCTGTGAACATGATTGCTTATTGGAATCGTGAAAAAGAGGATGAAAATGTAGAAGAGAAAATGCTTGGATCATAAAGTCAAACAATTTGTATTTAAAGTAAAATGAGAAATTATTTCGGGCTCAGATGTTACTTACTTTTTAACTAAATATTTTATTATAGACGCTAGTTAAAAAATACCGCAGGCTGAAATAAAACGAATGATTATTACACCTAACGTGCGTTTTCTTGTATCAAATGACTGTAAACTGATTCACATTTTTCTACTTATAGAAATTTCAGTGCGTGTGTATTTCCAATATGATAGATTATCAGTCGTGCTGATTTAAAATCTCATTGTCGTCAGTGAAATGATCTCATCTTTTACAATTCGATCTTTATTACGCGTCAGTAAAATGCACGCAATAAAAAATGCATTAAAATAATGACTGTCTTTAGAACAAGGTTTGAAACTATAATTACAATGCATGTACATCTTCTATAAAAAGTGACACTTTCAGTGTAGTAATTACTGTACATTTAAACAGTGTAACAATGTAGTCCTACATATTATTATACATTGTAGCAGCTATATTACGTTATATTACAGATACAACATTATATTACGGATTTAACTGTATCGACCATAGAGCTGCTATCTCTCAACGATTTAAAACGGTGCAAATTTAATTACAAATTGAATTTACTTTAATTCCTTCTATTTTTCATGCATATAGGCCTAGTTATGAAATTGAACAAATTCATTTTTTTTATTTCGTTACGAAACGCTGTTGCTTTGTTCCACATTTCCTGATACTGACGTGTTGAAATAAGCAGAAGCCTTAATTAAAAACAGAATAACTCTAAACTTAGAACAAAACGAAACGAGCCCTGAACTGAGTAGCCTACTGATTGAAAATGTTTTATTTATGATAATTTATATGTATACCAATTCTTTATTTGTTAATAAGCGCTATAATATCATAGTAGACCTATTATTTATTTATAGTCATTTCCTATTTTGCTTATGGACTTTTGTTATCATAAGGTTCTTAGTTTCATGCGTTCTTAGCTTTTGTTTCTTTTACTTTTGAACTAATGGCAAAAGTCAATGTTACGTTTAACCGTAATAACGATGTCGAAGACGTAGCTGTCAATTTCAGCACCTTACTAAAGGGTGCAGCTAGTTAGAGAAAATAGTGAGTTAATCGGGATTCGAACCTGGACCTATCGATTTCAAATCCAGAGCTCTAACCACTTCTCTAAAGGGCCTTGACGATAATGGAATAAAATTATTACAATGTTCACTTTAGCTCATTTTTTTAATTAAACGTTTGGTTTCACTTTTTAATATGCATATTGTTATAGTCTTTTTTATTTATTTTCATTTTAATAGGTCTACATATAATGGGTAAATAAAAACAATAACTACCATATTGTTGAAATAAATTATTATAACAATAACCTTTTTTATAACTAGGTAATACGACAATACAAATAAAAAATATACTTTTACAATCGGTTATATACGTCAGTTGCTATCAATGTTTGGTTAATTATTTACATATACTAACATTTAATATGCAAAAGTATTGCTAACTGTAAAAAACAATACGTATTATAGTAATCTATGCTTCTATAGTTATAGCTGTTTATTTAGTTATCTTCGCCTCACTGCTAAATATATATATTGCACAAATTTCAATTTATGCTTTGATTTTCTTCAAAATATCTCAACCGCATGCGAGATGTACCTCAAGATTGAGCAATTTGGCTAAATTTACTTTTTGATCGTCCCTGCACGTTTCGTAGATCCATTTGTTGCAGTCGATGCATTACTGACTGATAAATCATCCGCGTCGACTACTCGCGATGACTTAAAAATCTTATTAAAACCAAGACTGATTCTCAAAGCCTTCTTCAAGGTTAAATGACAGATTGGATTAATGTACGGTGTTGAAGTTGTCATTATCAAACTTGAAATGCGATAGAAAAGAGTGTAAGCCGGATTTACTCTGGCTTCAAGTTGTGCCACTGTAGTCAATCCTGTAGAAAGTATAATAATACGAACAATTGCCATCGGGACAAAGGTTAGAAAGAAACCTCCCGTTGTCAATATGATTGTCTTGATTGAAGAAATCTGACGACGTTTGTCTCTCTTCTCTGTTTTTGCTGCTTCTCCAACTGATCGAGACTGCAAACCTGATACAAAAAACTAAATAATACATATTATGTTGCAGAATAATGCAGAGCTTTCTATGTGATGTTGAAAAATTTGAAGATGTCTGTTACATGGGAAGACAAAATTATTCTTTTCCAATAACAGAAATCATAACAAAACGGCATCGTGATATATCGAAAATATTTTGTGCTTACCTTTGATTTTGATGACTGCGAATCCTGCAATTAACATCGTTGGTACAACATAGACAGCAAATAATACACAAGAACTGAGGAGTCCACTTTTCGATTGACATAACAGGACTGACACCAAATAAATTCTTCCTACAAAGAACTAGCAACTATAAGTTTTAAAACTTAATAGTTGAATGGAGCTTTTAAAAATATGTCAATTTGTTTAAAAAAAGAAATGATTCTTTTGTAAAAGTAAATTTTTGAGACAAAGTGTTGTGCTTTAACTGATGACTTTGTGTTTTACCTGCAGGTGATGAGAGGTAAGAGATGAGGTATGACAAGGCATAAAGGCTGAGGTACGTGACCACAACCCGAGGGACTGTGATGACTTTGTTGTAGCTAAGTGGATGACACAAAAAGTAATAGCGTTCAAATGCGTACATGCCAATACTGTGACCAGTGAAGACAAACATTGATACGTATATTCCTCCAAGAACCTGCAAGGAAAACAAGGTCATTCTATATAGAAAATTACATATTCTATAAGTTTAGTAAATCAATTATTTTTCTAATCTAGATTTCCTTGTAAACTGTAAATATATATAATCGAAATATTTCCCTTAATTTTTCTCGGCTCCTTATGACGAAATTCGCCATAGTAGTTGGCATTACGTTAGCTTGATATTTTCTATCAGTGACAAACATCATCATGGCTTAACCATAATCATCATATTTATGCTTTAGAAAAAAAACATTGGCAGTAATATTCATTTTGTGCAGAAAAATAAAGAACATGTTTAATTATTTTCTTATTACTGTTTAAATAAACAATTCGGCACTATATAATGGTATTTTTTAATTTTCTTAAGCGTGTAAATCGGGGATTTCTTGGATCAATTTCCAGACACTAGTTTTACGATTACAATATCGTGACACTTTTGATGGGCATAAACTGTAGTTGTTTTCTTTTCAAATAACCACATTTAGATTAACGTTTTTTTCTACGAACAACTAATGTGAAAATAAAACTGAACAACTAATTAGATTCAGCTGCACCAATGCACAGATGCTACCGTCTGCTTCCTGAACTTTAATGTATATTTTCTGTATACAGACGTAAATATAATGTTATTACTCAGCAGTCTTTTTAAGTCTCTATATTTAAATATCAATCAAGACTAAATATCTCATTTAGTAGATCTGGATATCAAAAACCTAAAGGTAGAAGAAATAAAAAACAGAAAAAAACTATTTGATGATTAGTAATATGATCTAACCATATTATCATTTTATATCAACAATTAAGATTACGAGGAAACAAATATTCAATCAAGTTAGCTTCTATATATAATATCTGAGAAATTATATTAATATGAGTAAAAGACATTATGTATAGACATATTCTAAATTCGGGAACGACAAAGAGCCTTGGTTTTTTGATGACATGACGAATCATGCTCATAGATTCATTAATATATATATTTATATATAGATTCATCAATATATCTTGTAAGGAGCAAGAAACACAGTCAAATATATCACGCTAAATACAATAAATAAATAAATAAATAATAATAAACAGTCGTTATAAATAATGATAACTGTTAATTAGGATTAAAGTGGCTTTCTTTATTACATTGAGAAAAGTGATCCCAACTGATTTATAATGAAAATTAAATGCGAAAAATGAAATCTGAAGCGATACATGCATTCTACTTACCAAGCAGGCCGAATCGGTCATCTTTGGATAATCAATTGCGACTCCCCACATTAAATGAGACGCTCCAAAGTAGATCAGAAGAACGTTGTTAATGCAATCAGCAATCACGATAACGTTCTCTGGTTTACGTCCTAAGCGTCGCGCGTCGCGTAGGATTGCGATAACGACGAGCGCGTTGAGAATCGTTGAGAAGAAGATAGTTGCGCTCAGATAGAGTTCAAACAGAGCGCGTTCAAGTTCGCTGTACACGGAACGGAACATAGGTGGAACAGCTGGGATGTGTTTCGTTATATTGTCTAGAGAGTGTAGAGTTTCGTTTGGGTAGACTGTAGTGTTTGGATAGTGCATCAATAGTTGATCGTTGGTGAACATGGTTACTGATAGCTGGTGTTTAGTCTGTATAGATAATATTTTGGTCAGGGGCAATTTTCAATATGCTGAAGCCGGAGTTAAATTTGTAAGCGATTGCATTGGGAATTCATTTAACATAAATTTAAATCCCTGCATTTTTGCCGTGCATCTGTAATATTCCGCAACATTAAAAACATCTTATAATTTTGCTAGACTAGGCCTACTGTCTTTTGCATTTTCAATTATATCGAATAAAGAGATAATTGAGATAATTATAATATGCTGTAGCTCAAAATTGTCTGCAAACACGAATTAAGGATAATAATGTAATGTTTTAGTATGTGTATCTGAAACAGAAGGTGTATTATTTTAAAATCTGTCACGATTACGTATCTGGTTCCTATTTGAATTAGGCAAAATCTCCTTAGAAGTTCCTTTAATTGCTGGAAAAGGTATATAATAACTTAAATTTTTTAAACAAAATGTGTAATTTCAGTTTAAAAAGTTGAACACGACATAAATGCAAATTTCATCCATAGTTACGAATATCATATATAGTAGCTTATCATTGAAAGTAATATTTTTTTATTTTCTTAAAAGCTTCTTTTTATTAGTTTGTTTTCAATTTAGGGTAAGCTACAAACGCAATGATCGAAAATAAATTTAAAATTTGCAAATCGCTGCGGTTAGAATAAATTTCCTATTTAAAATATATTAAAAATATCGTCAAATTCTAATAGTTCATTATAAAAAGCATTTGAAAATGTTAACTAATACATCGCTTATTTTGTGACTAAGTTGAGATATTATTAAGTGAATTTTTATTAACAAAGATCAGCAACAGAATTAAAACGAAAGATTATTACCTAAAACTATGCATCTTCTCTGATTAAATGACTGTAAAATTCGACAAATTCCACTATTTATATTGTGTAAATTTCAGAGTGTTTTTTTTCATCAACGCAGGTTCTAAGTCATGCTGTTTTAAAGCCTCATTGTCGTCAGTATAATGAAATTGTTTTATTTGAAATTCTATCTCTGTCACGCATCTTTACAATATACTTAATCAGCTAATATAATTACTTTTTAGGACAATAAAAGGCCTGAAATTACGGAACACCTTTCAATAGCTTGCACGCACAAACTCTTGTCATATAAAACAGTAGGTCTTGTACTACAGAATCAAAAACTTCACAATTACTCTCTGTATGTCAACGCATTATAGTCCCAATTGTTAACTAAAATTTAATCTCAATTTGCACGCATTTGTTATAATATTATTAAAATATTAAGCAAAATTATTTCAAGATTGTAGTCATATATAGTCAAGTTTAGTAGTAATTCATCGAGCGATCAATTTTATCTTGTAATCTTGATAAAGCAATGTAGCAATTGAATGTTAAAACCCTTCCAGAAGTATCATTATATCAATAGAACAATACAATGAATTTTGACTTGATTTTGTTTGCGACTAATAGAAGAGTATATAACCCGCAATCAAATCATAATTCAACAAGGCGTTCAACTCTCGACGACAATATTTTCAATGCTAGCAACAATGATAACTTCCTGCCTACAGCATCATAAAATACTATACACATAATAAATGCAATAAATGAACAAAGATAATTAATACCTATAAATGCTTTAGAAGCATATAATTATATACTAACTATAATAAGCGAATCATGTATTGCAGTAACTTGATTTTCTTAATAAATATGTAAGCTTAATACATTATAATTAAATTGCAATTATTGATAGTCTTTAATTTTTGAATTGAAACAAAGTGTTATGACACCTAAATTTATAAGCTTTGAAAATGTTTATATCCATTTTGATATGAATAGTGAACTATTAACAGCTGATTCAATATTCATAAAAAAATTGTAAGTAGTTGCATTACAGCAAAAAGCAAATATAATTGTATTACATACAGATAGTATATATTATTAAGCATATATTATTATAGTAAAAGTCAGAATATTTAATATATAATACCGAAATGTAATAAATCCATATTTGAAGTAAGTCATTGTGATAAATGTATATCATAAGTAATATTTCTTCTTGATTATTCACTTGAAAGATTTTCCTGGATCGTATAATGATTCTCAGTGATTAAACACATGAAGTCAATATTTTTTGTAGGAATATTTAAATATAAGATCTTCCACAGTTGTATTCATAACTAATTATTATGTACGGGTAATTTAAATGTCTTAGATGTTCGATTAACTCGTGAGCTTCTCATGATTAGTAACAATGCAAGACAGTAACATAATATAACAAATGAATAATAATTTAAAATTAAAATACCATTTACGAAACAATTCAATAAATTACTAATCGAAGAGTAATTCTTATTTACCTTTCAATGGTAGAGTCGATTTAAACACATGAGAGCTTCACATGATTATCACTTCTTGTAATCAATGACTAGCTAGCATTATTTCGCATAACGCCTCATTCGTGTAACCACGTCACAAAATTACAAAAAAATGATTTCTATTGCACGAAATAGACTTGGGTGTGTCGAATAGCTATTATGCCCCAATACAAACGAAATTAGACGAAAACTGTTTCAACGTCACGTTAACAATGATAAAGACAGCTCTATTTCAATATACGAGACAAAATATCGATAACAACTTGAGATAAAAAGATAGTTGATACAAAAACTAATTTATAGGATTTATTGCAAGTTTCCCGCTGAGGTCTATTTCTTCGCAAACTAAGCAATGATTGAGATGCCATCGATTTGCATTCATTTGAGTGCTAATGAGTCAGTATTTAAACTGTCGACTTTTTGTTATAGATTCTATTTAAAGAAAAACTAGCTGGTATTTTTTACGCTGTCCAGTACCGTGTTACGGTATGTGGGAAAGTTAACCAAGCTTATGCCCAAGCTAGAATAGAGCGCCAAACTTGTTTTATAACTTCGAAAGATAATTTTTTTAGATGTTTTTTGTTTAATTGTAGAAAATGATGAATGATTAGGCTATAGGCCTAATTATTATATTTTGCGACTTAGAGCTGCAGATAAATCAATCGCAAGTTATTCCATAATATATTAGTGTAATTATAGACAATTTAATTGACTAATCAACTAAATATTTGCTCTAGAAGTAAAGCACGGTTTTTTACTACAGGTATCATGAATAATATATAGTCAAAGCATCAATATTTTAGCACCAGCCGTTACACAACGAAACAAAAACTTCAGCAGTAGATATTTGTTACTTCAAGCATAAAAATTCTTCTTTAATGTCATACAAATTTGACTTTTGCCTGTGTCACCAATACTAGGCCAATAAAGGTATTACAATACACTACTTTGTGAGTTAATTAACGAACAAAGCTCTTTAAATTTAAACGCTCCTTTATCAATTGTTGCGAAAATTTGATGCGACAATTGCGATTGATTTCTTCGTGTGAATTGGTCCATATGATATTTCCGATAGCTGCGATCCATCGGTAGCTAATTCTGACAATTTAAAAAAGGGTGGAGGGGGGAGGGAGGATATATGGAGACCACAGCCTCGCATGAACTTGTGATTTATAATAGCAACGCTGAAAATAGCGTCGCTACTCCCGTAATGGTAAATTTTCTTAGATTCGCTCAAATTTCATCCTAGTAACTACATTTTGCTCAATACTCTAGCTGCTGTATTTGTTTAAGGTAAAAGTTGTTTGCACGCAATAGAGAGTATCCTGATTCGATGACTGGAAGAGAACTCGATGACAATTAAGAGCGACTCACGCAAGGAGATTTTATAATATTTAAACATTACTTGCCAAAAAATGATCAAGTGTGTTCTTATTACAAGAATGTTCCGTTCCTTTTACGTTGAAATGTGTTTAATTAAATCACAATTAAAATGATTTACTGCTAAAGATACTGTTGATTAAATTAAGCAATAAAAAAGATGATAATTGCGTGACTGTTTTAGTTTTAGAAGTTATTATAAAAAATAAAAATAATGTACAGCAAATAATGTAATGTTCTTGCATTTCTCGTCTTTAAAGAGAAATATGGAATTTTGAAAAGTTTTTTCGGTAACTGTGCGATAATAAAGTTAGTCTTCATACTATTCTCATTATATTTCGCCAGTTGATAATTTTATATGATGTATTACAAATATAATACTAGAACGAATGATGCAATGATAACGAAAAGTGTGATAGTAAAGAAATGATTTTTTTTTCAATGCCATAGATTAAGATATTTTTTATTTATTCAGAAAATTACATCGAATTTTATTTAAAAAAAATTCACATATTACGGTTACAGTTAAAATGACTTTAAAAGATATATTTTTTTTTAAAATCCGTAAAGCGATAACACTAGATATCAATTAACGACAGCTCATCGCCAGCTCATCATTTTTATCGCAATAACTAAGCGATCTATGAATAGAGCTTTAGAAACATCTTTTCGATTAATGTTACAAATAAAAGATAGACTATCATTTCAAATGATTCGTGCTGTTTATCGATAAATCTCAGTAGTCGGTCCGAGTAAGTTTCAAAGCAGTCATAAAATTTGGACAAATTTTGAAACATTTCAGAGTAGTCAGAAAAATAACTAGCTTCTGATTTGACGAGTCTCGGATAATAAGTCAATCATGTTTATGTGATTAATGTATGAAAAATAAATACTTAGTTTCTAATATGTATTTGATTAAAATGTATATTAATTCTGATATTCTCTAGTGTTTAATTAATAGTGTATACGCATAATATAAAATAAAATATTTATAATTAACGCAATATTGCAAAGATTCCAAAATTTAAAGTGCTCTAAAGTAGGCTAACTAAAGTTTTCATCTACAATAGTATTTGTTGATAAAAAAATTAGTGTTGAATAATAATAATGACAAATAGGTTAATTCAAATCTTCATCCAGTATTCAATAATCCATGACAGTACATGTCTTATTGATATAGCAAGTTACATAAGATATAATATTATAAATTATAAACATTGGATGCTCATTATACGTTATTATAGTTCATTAATAGATTATTCAGCGTTAATTGAGTTATTAAATACTTTATTGATAGATATTAACTATTTATTTAGAAATACTCAACGATAACTGATTTTAGCCTACACGCTTACGCGTTTTCAAATATTACACAACAGTAATAATTACAACTCTAGAATCTTTATAATTATCTAATTTTAAAACAAAATATCATAACATTCGGTTTTGTAAACATCGATAAACATAACGCGATGACATCTAACGATAACTTAACAAACAATATAACCGTCCTACCCCCCTCGTCCTCCTCCAACGACGCTAGCGTCCTCGCCTTTCTGCGCACAACTATAGCCGTGGGCTCATTCGGCTCCCTAGCAAATGGGCTCCTACTCTTCGCTCTTGGTCACGTCAAAAGCCAAAACAAAAGATCAACAACACACATCCTTATCATGAACGAAGCGGCTGTCAATCTTTTCGCCAGCATCTGCGTCGCGATTGCCTACACAGCCAGATCGAGAGGGTTATCATTCGAAGGAGAAATAGGTCGCCTAACCTGTAAGTGGATTGAGAATTCTCTTTTCTTTCTTATCGGTCAACGAGGCGCCACTGGGGGGATACTTATCATCAGCTTTGAAAGATACGTCAAAATAGTCCATCCCATAGTACACCGGACTCGTTTTAAACCCTGGATGATCTACTTCATGGTGATATTCCCGTGGATTTATGGATTCTTCTCAACCTTTCCATACCTATGGCCGACGACGGATGTAGATTCGAGTACCCCGAGGAAGTGCAGATCGGTGTCTTTGTGGCCGAGTCCGGCTTATCTGTCCGCGTACGGATGCTACTCGTTTCTGTGGAATTATGTGATCCCTCTGATGTTGTTTGTTTACTTCTACGGTATGATACTGAGAGTGATACGAAGCAAGACCGGAGCGAAAGCGCATACGAATAAGATTTCTCCAGGTTAGTTGATTTGACAGAAAGGTTTTGTATTGTTATATAAAGCGTCGTTTATTTTTTGTGTTATAGAGTTTATATTTTGAAAGTTATTCGTTTTTAGAAGTAAAAAAACTTTGACTACTTCAGATAATACATTACTGATCGCATGTAATAAAAAATGGAGTTTAAGGATTTTTAATGAAAGTTTTGTCTTAGCTACCTTCGATATATGGTAGAATATATTCAATAGTCATATTAATTTCGTGCCAATATTCGTTAAATATGCTTTTAATCATACCGGTACTAAACCTGTGATTTTTAACATACAATATATATAGGCCTAGTCCTATAATATCTTTATCAACTGTGACATGGTAGTTCATAAATATTTCAGCAACGGCTGGCCTGAAGGACACCGCACCAGCAGGGGATTCGAGTCTCTCTCGCGCCCAAATGAACGTCATCAAGACGATGATAACCGTCGTCGGCATCTTTGCCGCGCTGGATTTTCCCGTTCAAGTCTACGTCATCATGCAATACGTTCTCCAGCTAAAAATCAGCACAAGCAGCGATTTTCTCTCATCGTCCATCCTACTCGGTAATCTAAAGCTAAGCGCTGATCCAGTCATATTTTTCTGCCAGTACGAGACAGTTCAGAGATCGATACGTAGGCTGGTGGCGAAAGTCACGAAGGGTCAGTCGAGCGAGAGCCATGAGGAACAAGCCAACGTGACGATGCACGAGTCGTCTGTGCACTAGTGAGAAGTTTGCAAAAGAAAAGAAAACTTATTAGTAAGAAAGAAGGATGTCTTATGATAGTAATGTTATGTTTACTTAATTAGTATATATTTAAACTTAAGAGCTTCATAATGAAGATACTAATTGCTTTTAATAATTAACACCAATGATAAAGAATAATTTATTTTATTTACTGATTTTTTTATTCGATGTTTATGCAGTGTTTATAAGCGTTGCGTTTTTTTAAGTTAAACTATAACGGCGCGAGGTCGCATCGCTACGTCGTCCGCAATGCCGCTTTGGTGGGGACGCACCTCAACGTAGTACGATGACTTGAAGATTTTGTACATACTGATAGTATAGTAAAACCGTCTGCATCTATCTGTTTCAATCTCGGATCACACTCACTGCAAATTCAGTTTGGCTTAATTTGATCGATATTCAAAAAATCAAAAAAGTGACTGTACATAAATTAGATTCTTAACTTACTACATCGATGAGTTCTAAATACCTTTTTTTTCTTTTTTCTTTCAAAAGAATTTTATTGTCATTAAGACACATTAACAATTTGATTTAGATTATATTTCTTCTAAGCATCCATTGCAGTGCCCATAACTATTGACTTGTAACGATTTTTTTTCATTCGATTAAATTCTAACTTAAGTCATTGAGTCGTTAGTGTTATTAAATTTTAAAATTAGATTCATTGTTAAATTTTAATTAAATTGTATAGATTTAGAAATATGGCATTGTGTACATAATATCGAAAGAGGCAACAATTGACATAATTACATTTCGTTAAACAATCGCGTTTCTTATTGTATCAAGAAAGCACGAGATGCACAGTTTTATATTGAAAGATAAAGAATTAATTGATATAATTTGACAATATTGTCATATCACGACATATTAATAATTGAATTCTTATATTATTTCCGTTGCAATTAATGGACTCGCGGACAGAGTAAATATTTTTGCAAGTAGAAATCATTCTTCGACGATGCAACGTTTCACAAAATGTGTTTATTTGATATTATAAATGACTATAAATGGGAGGTGTTCTGTTTTTCTGCGATGCATGGAAATTAAGTGACAAAAATATAAATTTCTGAAGTAAATATTTCATTTTTGCTTAAAAGGGCTATGGAGAAAAATTATAGAGAAAATTAATGAATGAATTAAAGAGTGTCAACTTATAGAAAATATACTAACAAGAAAACACATAGATTTATCAGATAATTGAATCATTCTTTTAAAAGCAAGTTGGAAATGAAATATCAATCTATGAGAAAATATCAATTAATGAGAACGGGTCAATATCAATTTACGAAAACAAGTAAAAGTGCATGTTTTCTTCCTAAATTCATTTGCAGCAATTAACAAATTAGTAAATGTTCAGCGTGTCTTTAAACTGTTGCAGCGCACAAATAAAAGCATTAAATAAAGGTCACTTGGACTAGCAAAAACATTCACAGTATCAATAATATCAATTTTGTGACAAAACGAATAAAATATTCATAAATTATCAATTATTTATAAACTAATAGCTACTATACTGTAAAATAACTGTATATTCTATTACCATGCAATATTAAAAATATTCAGTTGACAGTTATATGATCGCTACTGAAAAAAAATCAATTTCGCTTTACAATTAATATATTAAAGTAATTAAATAATAATTATTAACATAAGCCTTGCAATCAAAAATAATTACAGGAAACATTACTAAACAAAATGTAATTTATAAAGTAATGTAGATTCAGTTTAGATAGATAAATGTGAAGCAAAAACGACTGGTAATTTGTTATGATGATGAAGCAATATTATGAAATTTAAAATCTGCACAATTTTAACTAGAGTAAGTCACTTTCATTGTGTAGTCCATTAGCATTTATTTAGAAACATGCAGAGCACACTGATCTTACGATATCCTCATGCATGTCTTAAATTCAGCAGATAAACAACACAAAAGAACAAAAACAATATTCCAGCGATTTTAAACGACTAATATATATTAAATTTTGTTTCAATTTTAAAACATCAAGTATTTTTAAAGTCTACAGTGTGAAGTTATCCAAGCATACAGACTACAGAAAAAAAACAATAGAGTGAAACATAACAAGTAATGACTCTAGAATCTAGATAAACTATGCAACAAACCACAACAAAACTTGTAACTAGAATGCACTGAATAAATTTAAAAATTGACAATATCCTCAGTGAGCGTATAAAATAATTCAACAGTATCATAATTAGCATGAAGATAAATTCAGTCATTTATAAAAAAGTTAATGATACTACAATGAGCAAACAGAGTTAGATCTAAAAAGGTTATAATTATAAATGCATTAAGTTGCTTTTAAACAAATGAAACTTAAGATGTTATTAAAATGCTCCTTATTTAACTGTTTATTATAGCCAAATTGACAAAACTATTTAATTTTAATCAAATTTCAAAGTTGAAATAATGACAACCTTTTCTACATTTTAAGGCACAGTATAAAGTTATTATAATTAAGTTTCTATTCAGCACGCATCAATAGCATTATACATATTTCTACAATCAAATTTAAGTTGTACATTGTAAAATTTAATATCAAACAACAAAAGATTCCAAAATGTTATTGATGTTTATAATGTAGTCTAATTGAACTCATATAGAGACAGAAGTTGTAAGCAAGTTGAAAGTTATCCTCAATCCAAGATCAAATTTACTTCATTATCTAAAATAACAAAGAGAACATTACAAACGGATTACAAATTTAGGCTTAAAATCTACAAACTTTTAGACTAAAGTAGTAGCAGTAATAGCAGTATTAGAGTATATTTATTTCATCAAACTCAGCAAATATATATTTATAAACAGTGTACAAAATGAAATTAACTGATACTTAAATTATAAAGTTGTCTAGAATCCAAAAATTTGACTTAATGTTATTACAGTTTGTAAATGACATTGAGTTGCAGTACATTGAGTGTCAGTCACATTATACCAAAATATTTTTAGCGTTGTATTAGTGATAGATTGTAAACAAGTAACTGAGATTATGTATAACTGACCTATAAACAACCTGAGCCTGCATATCTGAGCCTTGCCCAGCCGCCTGCTTAGCATGTACCTCACAGTACATTTGACCTTCTATGTGAAAATAACCTAAATCAGAAAAATAACATATTATAAAAAATAATAACGTTATTGATTTTAAACAATTATATCTTTAGATCATTTCAAAAAGAGAATTAATTCATTAATTCGAATTAACAATTAGTTCAACAATTGAAATAACAGTAGATTAGATTTAAGGTGAAAAGAAATTTGAATGTTACAATGATGTCTTGCATATTTATAAGAAATAACCCTGCAATGTGCTTTTAACTAAATCACATGCATTTTAAACGCTACCCTATTGTATATTAACAAAAATCTCAAAATCTCAAAACTACAATGCATTGAGATGATAAAATGATAAAAGAATAAAGTTTACAACTATTTAGTTCTACCACTAAAATTTATTAAGCCTAAAATTTTCAATAGCATTCAATCTCGGCTCATTGAAAATCAGTATCACTTTATTTGTAAGTTTAATAAATAAATATTTAATGAACCTTGATTTTTCAGATTTTTTCCACATCTGCAGCATTTAAAGCATTCAGGGTGCATCGGTTCTCCTTTGATTCGAACAAATACTCCACTAGCCACATAAATAATAATTACTCTCAGCTATTGTAAATGAAAGTATAGAATATAATACATAAATATACTAATACACATATTAATTGTTACAATAAAAACTGTTAATAAGCTTTTTATAAAATAACAGAATAAACATAAAATAATGCAGCATAAGTATCTTACACACACAAACAAAATATAGTGATAGAGTTTATTTTAATTTTGAATAGCAAAAATCATAACTGTTTCTTGCTAACTATCAATATTTATATCATAAAATATTTACCAAATCTATTCATATATTCATTCATCAATTTATTCATTCGTTAATAACTACTGCTATAGTTGCATTTCAAATCTGTAGTGTTTGTATTCAACCATTCCGAAAAATAAAGATCCATGTAATTATAAATACATGATTTCTTATGATCAAAAGAAAGTAAATAAATTAGCAGCAAAAATTATTTACATGACAAGAGTTCCACAGATCTTGCAGATCATATGCTGAGCTTGCTGCACTTCGTGCTGATTTGGATCAAACACTGGAGCCTTAACTGATCTCATACCAGAAGGGCGACCATCGTCTCCTGAAAATAATCAACACATCACAAACTGCACATGCAAATTCACTCGTTTTGAAAATAAGCCAGAATGAAGCAGTAATAAAACATTAGTAACTTACAGCAATATACAAACAATGAAAATATTAAAGTTACTGAAACATTCATCTAAAATATAAGATAAATAATGTATTGATGTAAAATTTCTTATTCGTAATAGGATAGGAGTAGGAATAGGAGGTATTGTTTAAAATGATTACTGTTAATAACATTTTAACAATAGTAATGATATATATTATCCTGATAATTTAAGCATATAAAACTATTAATATACACGCAAATAAAAATACTACTGGTTAGTTATATACAAGCTAAACATGCTAAAACACGATTAGTCAGAACATAAACACAGAAAGCATAAAATAGAGTGAGTTAGGGTTGCAATAACAATAATATCATGACACAAAGAAAACACTAATAAGATATTTCTGATTAAGCTTCGATACCTTGAGTTGTTTGTATTATACGAATTATATATTGAGATAGAAGTTTTAATTAAATCTTTCCGTGTCATTTTTATGAATTGTTTATAATTTTTAAGTTCGAGTGTGTAATTCATAAATATAAAAGAAATAATGGCAGTACTGCAAAAGGTCGATAGTGAAATTAAAACAACTTGCTGAAATCAGATTTATTTAATTTCTAACAAATTGAGTATTTACACGACTCCACTTAATTACTTCAGTTTAAGACTTCAAATTTTACACTAATACAAAACAATCATGTTAAATACAAATAAAATTCAAGTCAGAATTATATCGGAACCTTCCTCCGTCTCTCCCAACTCATGCTGAAGCATTTGGAAACTTCTTGACTGCTTTGAGGCACTGCTATTAACCGAGACCCTCCCCACTTCCTCCCCACCTCCCCCCACCTTCAGTTCACTTATCACTGCAGATTTCTGATGCTTAATGGCATCTTCACTATCCACTACTCCGGACGGTGGAAATTTGATAGGAGCGGCCCGACGGAACGCTGGGGAGCCACCAGGTAAACTTGGAGAGACACTTCGAGGGACACCGCCTGGGGGTGGTGCTCCTGGGGCGGATAGATGCACGGATGGGTCGGTATCGCTAACAGCTAGGCTATATAATAAAATTATAAATAAAATAAACTCGCGAAATAAAATATGAGTTACAGGCTTTTGTGAATATTATGTTTAAATTATACTTTCTTTCATGCAAAAAAAACCTATATATAACAATAACAAAATATTCTAAACCACAACACAAATAATATAGCATGCGATTTTAGTACAAAACCACTAAACAGAAAATATTAACGTTATGAATAAAACGATTAAAACATAAAAAAGTTAGAAATATATCTAAAATTAGAACAAACATCGCTACTGTACTACTACCCGAAATATGCAATTGAGTAAACATTATGTGTTTTGACAAATGCCAAAATATTGCTAAAATCATTCCCAATACACATATGATGAACAACTTACCAGCAGGACCTGCCGACTGATATGGATTACGACTGAATAATAAATCATTCAATTGACTACTATTGCCAATGTTTTGCATTAACGATAATGCGACAAGTTAAAACCCTACTAAAAAATGTATTCGCTACAATTCAATTTACTCCTTATATATAAACAATTAGTTGCAATTTACTGTCAGTTTTTTAGATAAACTATAAATATAAAAAAAGCGTAAATTAATAAAATGTAACTTTTAATAAAAACATTCCTACGTTAACATATATCATATTAATCTAAACTACACACAGCCATTAATCAACCCAGACTTACCCCTGCATCCCCGCTGTCAGTATATTTGACTGCGCTTGGAAAGTATCCACCGTATTATCAGCGGAATACAGATTAATCGGGGTATTGTATTGCGCGTTAACAATAGCGGGAACAGTGGCGCCACCACCTCGCTGTCCCGCGCCAAATACTTCGTTGAAAGGTCTCGCCGTGCGGTTGTGAGCGCTGCCGATATGGGCAACCTCCTGGTATAAGAACAATATCAAAAATGAAACATTGCAAGTTCCCTGCACAATTTACAAGAAGTAGAATTTGCTCTACCTAGAGAGAGAGGGAGAGAGAGAGAGAGAAAGAGAGAGAGAGAGAGAGAGAGAGAGAGAGAGAGAAAATTGATTAATGTTACAATTGAGCAGTAATACTGGTAAATGTAATTAAAAATGCAGTAAATAGATATTAGAGATCCATGTAAAACTGAGAAAATCAGGCTACTAGTGAAGACTAGGTTTATCAAGACCTATGTGCTTACTTCAGTAGTAATCAAAGTCTTCATACTATCTACCATATACAGATAATAATTCTAGAATAGATTGTATAGTAATGTAACAATAGCAAGTATAAATCGGTTAAAATAATAGTAGCAATGACATAATGAAACTGTAAACTTAAAAACAATCCCTTTACAATAATAATTATAATGATAAAAAGATTCTATGAGCATTAAAACAATGTCACTGTAACCTGCTTATCTGCAGCCAATGATGTCTTCTGTATGTACTGATTGTCCGGCTCTCCACCAATCAGATTCATTTCCTTTGGCCTCAGTTCTGACATGGGCGTGACCTTAGGCTTCCAGATTTTAACAGCACCTCTGTAAAGAACAACAGCGAATTATATAACAATAAAATTGTTGATTTATTGTTTTTTATTTTATAGAATTAAATGAAGTAATTATGTGAAGACCACTATTTTAATGATCCTCAATAGAATCTTATACAACTCGTATATAATTTATAATTTTTCTGCAGAACCCTTTAATTAGTTTAATTCTATCTTCAGCAACATATTGGACACGTTCATAAATAAAAACATACATGTTCAGACAACAGTGAACAATACATTATGATTCATAATTATAACAAAAATAATAGAACTAGTTAACCTCTGTATGATAAGCATGACATTATTGCCAGAAGCTAGTATCTCTTGCTTGGCTTGCTCGTGTTCCAACTGATCTGAAGATTTACTATTAATCTGTAGAACAGCATCGCCAGCTTGTACACCGGCTCTCTCCGCTATGCTGCCTGGGTTAACCTCCAAACAAACACAAAAATATACACCTATAATAATTAAACAGAATGTATCAAAAGATTGATAAATTAATCCAAAATATTATAATCATTCCTAAGAGAAAAATCCGATCAATCTATGCAAAACTGTGCAGAATCTCCATAATTATAATCTCTGAGCACAATCATAATTGAATAAATATGCAATTCTCAGTGTAATTAGATAGCTGTTATTTATAAAAAAGGCTTAATTTACAACTTTAGGATAGATCGAATAGTGTATAATCAATTGACCAGCATATAATTTACCAGCATAATAAACTAACGGAAATTAAAATCATAACGGGCTAATGGTTAATGTCTTAAATTGATGTTCAACAAGTATCAAATATTTAAAATGCCAGCAACATAAGTAAGATAAAGTTGATACCTTCTTTTTAACTAATATTAGAAGAAAAATAAAGAATGCTTAAAAAGCTCAAAAATATCTATAAGACAATGCACACTCAATGATATAAATCACTCATGAGAGAAAATAAATCTATCAATAGGTTATAATGAAATAACACAACTATAAATCTACAAGGTGTCTCAATAACTTCTTCAATAACATTTCCTTGAAGAAAACAAAGGAGTCAGGAAAAAGACTTTTATTATGAAGCAGGAGCGTTCTCAAGCACAGCCCCTTTGGATAATAACCAGACCTCTGAAGGGGCTATAGAGCCCTAAGACTAAAAAAGATTTTTTTGTAAACGTTCAGAAAAGTATCAAAATGTTTATGAAACAACAAATTGTTCTGCATTCAATTTTTTTTACCGAAAATCACTGAAATTATCAATGCAACGGCACCATAAGGTAACCGGATTATTACTAAACGAGCATAGTATAATGCTCAATCAATTGGATTGCCTGGCCAACATCATATTATAACGTTACATTAAATTATAAATGCTCTATATTTTGTGTAAGATTTCAAAATATTAGCACAATGATTTTCATAAAGAGAGAGATGTATAGATACATCTATAGATGTATAGATGTATAGGTACATCTATAGATGTATAGATACATCTATAGATGTATAGATGTATAGGTACATCTATAGATGTATAGATACATTTCCTGATACTGCACAGACGGTTTCTCAGACACTACAAGCTTGGGCTAATATGAAATAGTATTTCCATGAGTCGATGATTGATATATATGGACTCAACGGGAAAAATAAAATATACAGAAGTCAATGCTTATCTTCATATTTCATTTGAAGTCTCGGTATTCAATTACTTGAAACTATTCCTCAAATTTCTCTGATCTTACTTTTTTCCCAATGTTTTTAGATCAGCAAAAAGTTATTATCGTTACTATTAACAGAAATGTAGGCATACCTACAAAAGATTCTTATAAAGTCTGAAAGAGCAATTTTGGACACAAATGATATATGATTAGAATCAAATGCATATGCCTACATAAATTCTTTATAATTACAACATTTCAATTGCAATAATTAAAAACAAATACAAATTGCTTCGATAATATAAATGCACAATAAAGCAAATGATTAAATGTATATATATAATAAATAATAAAAATATACATTTATCCTGTTAACACTGTACTTCATTAACCTCGATAATTGAAACACAATATTATCCACCCGGAATCCTATACCAAATTAAGCCCAGATACAACTTTTCTATCTACCACATTTCGCTGTATATAGTCTACTTGAAAATAGCAGCAATATGGATAAATAAGACTTCCCCGGTTAACAATAACATAGCGAACTTCTGCTCAGAAAATAAACCGTCTGAGAATAAAACGAAACAGAAATCTGGATTTAGTAGGCTACGGAATTCTAGAGGAATTTTAAGATGAACCACGCTATATTTAATTTCGAAGTTTTGATGTTTACTTGTTAAGTATTAATTCAAATATTTTAAAATAAAACACTTCTCATAGTCTAAAGGCATATAGATATCAAAATTGATATATGGTATACGGAGGTTAAATTTTCTCCCTTACTAATTGACAAAAACTTCTAAAATAAATACATACTTTAACCTAATTATTAAGTCAGTTGATTTTTTTAAAGGATTAGTTTTTGAGCATCCTATATAAAGTCCCGTCTATAAGTCACCGTTCACCAGATTTTTACAAAAAAATCATAAACAAGTCTATAGTAATTTTTAAAATCTTGTTGATATCCTGTTGCACTAAAATAACTCAGTTTGTATTGAGCTGTAGTGGATAAACCTACAATAGCTGCTGTCAATTTAACACTACAAAGTGACACACTGTTATACGTGACATATTGTTAGTTGATTTTAGTATCTTATTAAAAGAATGCGTAGAATCAACGTCATATATATCTATTGTATATATATAATATCTGTTCATCACAACAGACACAAACTTCAAAGTATGCTTGTAAAATGTATTAATTTAATTGACAAGGGCCTTAAATATTTGCAAAGGACGGGGGCTCGAAAAGAGTGTAATTTGAGGCTCAGTGAAAAATTAAATGAATTAGGCTTAATTACTTCGCCAGATTATAAAAAATGTCTAAACATTCAAATATTAAATTAAGTTTAATAAATCTTCAATTACAGTCAGATCGAATTTGCACAACGCTAATTTTGCCTTGATTTCATGTTCATAAAATAATATTTCAGTAGGCCTATAATCAACAGAAAAAATAAAAATACTGTGATACCTACAGATTGCACCGATAAAGCAGTAGGAAAATCTATCCCCCCTTGAAGCCTAAACCCCCACGGCTGTCCCTGCCCGTCCCTCCGTAAATCCACCCTCATCGGAGCTCCTCCGTCACTCATTTTTATCAAATTAAATATTTCTAATTCACAAAAAATCTAACCTAGCACTGAACTCAGAAGACCTCTATGATTACAACCAACCTAGATTCTAATAGCCTAAGTTCCGCTATTAATTTCTGCTAGACAAATAGCTAAGGTTTTGAAACGATAGGGAAAATTGTGAGTAGGCTTTAGGCTTAGAAATACAATT
Source organism: Oconnorella tubifera (assembly GCA_034700105.1). Lineage (NCBI taxonomy): Eukaryota > Metazoa > Annelida > Clitellata > Enchytraeida > Enchytraeidae > Oconnorella > Oconnorella tubifera. Next base: position 55,421 of record JAQIXG010000051.1, read on the forward strand.
TAGAGTAGGACTTGGTGAATAATTGTCAGACACGCAAGGCGGTGAATACGCAACGGTAGTGAGAGCCTTGCGGTAAAGTACCGCAACGCAACAAGTGTAGGCGCAGGCTAGGTAGACAGATGCGTTCGATATATTTAGAGAACCCGACGGTAAAAGTACACACGGCGAAAGATAGTAGCTGTGTAAACACTATGATGTTTTTTAAGCTTTGTAAAATATTAGTTAATTTTATATCTTGTTAATATGTAAATTAGAGATGATGATTATTATTCATGATAAATAATATTGTGGGTGGATAGACGTTTACGCGTCGAAGATATTGCATTAAACTTAATTGTAGAAGAAAGTAAAGTATAATATCTAGTATATATTTTATACACGCATTAGAACTTTTAGTTTTAGAAATAAGTATTAAGCAGCTTTCAAATTTTTATTAGGTTATATTCATCTATTAGGTTATCACTAATCATTATTATTGTAATCCTTTAAGACAATACTCAAATAAGAATCAAATTCATTATTTTAATTTGTAATAACAAACTATGGTACAATAAACAATAAATCTTATATAATGCAAACATATGATATATAACTGCTCTGTAAACAATAAAAGTTAAATGATTATCGACTGGAAGTAGGCCTAAATACTAATGATTATTTCACTCTACTCCATCGAAATCTGCAAAAATAGTTTAGAAATATATAATCAAAACATCCAGATTACCGGTGTAGTAGGTTCAAAACACTCCCCCCGTGTTTTGAACCTAGTTTCAAAACACTCCCCCAGTGTTTTGAACCTGGTTTCAAAACACTCCCTCTAGTTTCAACAC